>JANHZT010002233.1:73900-90247 GCA_032468215.1 Stegonotus admiraltiensis | reverse complement strand
ATGTCCAGGATGTGAGGGGTCTGTAGATATTTTCACAGCCCTCTTTCTGGCTCATGCAGTATACAGGTCCTCAATGGAAGGCAGGGTGGTAGCAATTGTTTTTTCTGCAGTTCTAATTATCCATTGAAGTCTGTGTCTGTCTTGTTTGGTTGCAGAGCCAAAACAGACAGTTAGATGTTCAGATGACACTCAATAATTCCTCTGTAGAACTGTATCAGCAGTTCCTTGGGCAGTCTGAGCTTTCTGAGTTGGCACAGAAAGAACATTCTTTGTTGTGCTTTTTTGATGTTTTTGATGTTTTTGATTAGGTGTTTTTTATGTTTGATTAAGTTAAGTGCTTCTTACTTATTAATGGCTAGACAAAGTCATGTAGTTTGCAGTAATATAATTCTCAGTAATAATTTAAATATTAATATTTAACCTTTAGGTTTGTGTCTAGAACAAACAAGTTTCAACTTTCAAAGAGGTTTACAGGATAGAGTGATTCAATTAATAAATTGGGTTGTGAAACATGAAAAAATGTTTCAATAAATAAAATGCAACATCTATCATATTTTTCGGACTATAAGACGCTCCAGACTATGAGACACACCTAGCTTTTGGGGAGGAAAACAAGGGAAAAAAGTCTGCCTCTGCCTTCCAGCATCCATCCACGGCCCATTCGTCACAGCCACAGCCCATTCAGCACAGCCCATTCAGCGTGGCCCATTAGCACGGCCCATTAGTGCGACCTGTTCAGTGCAGCCTGTTCACTGCTCCACCTCCACCCATTAGCCACCGCCCATTTGCCGCCTCCTATTCACTGCGGCCTGTTCACCGCAGCCCATTCACCGCCACTGCGGCTTCTTCACGGCAGTCAGTTCTCCACGACCCGTTCACATGGGTCGTGGAGAACTGACTGCATGGCAGCCTGCCCATTCAGTGCGGCTGCCACCCATTCTTCATGGCTCATTTTCTGCCGCACATTTTCCACCGCCCATTCTCCATGGCCCTTTCACCGCCACCACCCATTCACTGCAGACTGTTCGCCACTGCCATAGTCCATTCACCACCGCTGTGGCCCGTTCACCACCACAACCCATTCTAGAACAGCTGATTGGCACTGCACCATCCTCCCTCTCCCCCGCTGCAATATTTGGAGTATAAGATGTACAGACATTTCTACTCACTTTTTTTTGGGGGGGGGAACGTGTCTTATACTCTGAACAATACGGTATATTACTATTCAGAAAGACTAACATTATTCTTTTACATGTTTATTTTACATGTTTCTAGAAAGCAAGAGTAACTTGTTAAAAACTGACCACTTCTATTTAAGCTTTTTAAAAATCTCTTTCTTTCTCCAAAAATATAGTTTTACTTTTTCATCTTGTTATATTTTTATGGCATGAACAAGGTTCAGAAGAATAGTACTTTCTGAAAATTGCAAGTAATTTCAAGAAAAGCCATAATGCTTTCATTTTAAAGCATTTTAGTGCCCTGTAGTTTAATTGGCAGTCCATTCCATATGCTTTCAGATTTTCTACTTACTGCTAGATTCACAGAATGGTTGGTCACAGGTGAAACAGTACCAAATGCAGTTACTGAGAGAACTGATGCTCAAAACATCTAACAATCCAAATACATCATGGGTACAAGAAAGAAAATGAAGGAACTCAATCAAGAAGACCAAGCACTCCAATATTTTCAAAGCACGAGTATGAAAAGCTCCAAAGAACAGAAACATTCATTGGTGAAACAAGCTTTTATTATTTAAAAAAAAATGATTTTTGAGAAGGAAAGGAAGAGGGAAAAAAATCTATGAAATGTTACCTGTTGGGGAATGTGTGAAATGCTTTTAAAAATAAGTTTTTCTTGTGCCATATGATAGATAAGAGCTGATTATGATTAGAGATTGAGCACAATAAATATTAATGCAAATTTAAATCAGAGAAAGAATAGAAAGTAAGAAGTGCAGAGAGAGAAAAATAAAAGAAAAAGGAAAGAATGAGATAAAAAGAAAAGAAATATATAAAAAAGTGATTGCCAATCTTCATCACAAGTATAACCAGGTTTGGTAACTCTTTATCCCATACAAGGTTACAACCAGATATATTTTCTTCCCTTATCTATAAATTAATAAGACATCTTTTCAGCCTTGGTCCATGTCATATTTTAACCTTGATCAAATAAACCATACATTCCTTCTTCTTACTTCTGAAAATATTAATCTTTAATTCATTGAAATATTTTAGGATTTGATCTTTCTTTGATTCTTCTTCCCAAATAATGAAACAACAAAGAAACAAAGGTTTCTTCAAGGCTTTAACAACACTTTTATAAATTCCATAAAAATATTATCCAGGTTATTTTCTTGGTTTATCATGTATAATTCCCCTTTATTTTTAAAAAGCCAGCTTCCTTTGAATATCTAATAAAGAGTCCTTATGTGGGTCCAGGCTTGTCATGTGTATTTCCACTTTAAATGCCTTCTCTATTTTCTAATCAATATTTTTACCCAACATTTTCAATTCTACTGTTTCTGCATCAAGCAATATTTGTTTCACATCTGTCATTCCTTCAAAATTGCCCCATTTTACAACCTTTCCTTCCACAGTTGTTAAGTGAATCACTGCAGTTGTTGAGTTAGTAACCCGGTTGTTAAGTGAATCTGGCTTACCCATTGACTTTGCTTGTAAGTAGCTCACAGCAATGGTCATAAACATAAACCAGTTGCCAAGCATCTGAATTTTGGTCACATGATCATGGGGATGCTGCAAAGGTCGTAACTGAAAAATGGCCGTAAGTCACACTTTTCAGTGCCGTAACTTTGAACGGTCACTAAATGAACTGTTGTAAGTCGAGGACTACATGTATCTGAATATAGCTACAGTCTTTGTTTAATATGCCCAAGAGTAAATAAACAATTGCCTTTTAAGTCCCTTACTGTCATGCATTGTCACATCTATTAATGGCATCATCCTTGATCTTTCCCAGTTTTTGTAATGTATTGGTTTCCATCATTACCAAAATATATTGCTTCTACTTTTACACACATTATAAAACTATCGTGTTTCCTCAATTTCTCATATTTTTTTCCCAGTAAAACTGTCCTTTCCTCGTGGTCTCTTCTTTGATTTGCTGTCATTACACTGTTCTCCATTTACATTTACTAACATTTGCTTTTCCCTAGACAATGAATAGTCAGTCTCTATATAACTGGAATATTTGAAGACAGGACATTCAAGCTAGAAAACATGACTTGCAGAAATAATAAGAAAAAGGTTGTTTCTTTTCCCCCACTTTTGGGAAAATGATAAGAGGTCTATAGAGTCTACAAATGTTCACATTCATTTTGGCATGAAAGTGGAGTAGAAAGATAATAAAAAAATAATCCTTTTGCTTGTAGAAAACTTTGGAAATCCGACTTAACAAAAAGCTTTCATAATATGGTTTGCTAACTAGTAGCAAAGGTATTGGTAGAATATACACAAGCAGATTCAATCAGTTGCAGTTATGATGTGATTGCAGAAAGTTCTATTTTTCTCATTCCCTCTTTCAATTTCATTATATTGTAAATGTGTATATATATACACACACTTTGAAATAAAGGAGATGTTTCTGCTGTCTAATGTATATTTTGACAATCTGTTATTAGAGCATGTGATCTCCATGCCATTAATCACATATCTTCATGAGTGTTGAAGAAACCATCATCATCATCATCATCATCATCATCATCATTTCAAGATAAACTTCCAGCTCTTGGAGAAAAATACTGGAAAAAAATAAACAAATAAAGCCAGAAATAATTTTACTACATATTTGTGCTATGAGCAGTAAAAGAAGATTGTGGAAATAGATGTTATGTCCATTACTGAGAGAAAATTAAAGTAGTAGTTTTAAGACTAAATTTAACTATAACTGAAAACAATTGATAAATTTATCAAACTTGCTCAAATGTCATCTGTTCTTAAAAAAAACATTTAATTATTATTTCTGTTAGACATCATTAATCATTTTGTTTGCCTAAGAATGTTATATTTTTGTGTGCATATATTGTTGCCACCATGAGGAAGACAACATGGTTTATTTTGTAGGCATGACTAAAGTACAAGACTGCATACAAATTCTTTGTGTTGTATTAGGGACAAATATTTCCTTTGACGTACATTTGCATTCAGCAGAGCACCAGTGATGGAGATAGCTTACAGATGCAGAAGCAATTGCTTTTTAAGCTTGGAGAAAAACAGTTGTTTCACAATAAAGGACTTTAATTTTATTTAATTCATTATAACTGAAAACGGATAAAAACATTTACAATATACATTCACACCCGATGATTAGGACTGAGTAGTAAATACCAAAAGACATGAATAGAAACTAAATAGATATTATTAAGATTACTTCTGCAGTTCCTTTTCTTTTTAACTAGCAATGGTTTAATTTTTCAAGAATGTTGCTAAATGCATTGACAGCATTAGTAAATGCAAGTGAAATAACTTTAGTGAAGAGTTCTTGATGCTTTCTGACCTTTTCTTGCAGATATTTCATTACCCAAACTAGGTAATCATCAGTTCTAGTACAGAGTGGGGTTTGCTCTAATTTTACATTCTGGGGCAGGGGTGTCAAACTCGTGCCCTCACATTATCATCACATGACATATTGCAACGTTTTCCCCCTTTGCTAAAACAGGGGTGGGCGTGGCCAGCACGTGAGGCATTCAGCCTGCGGGCTGTGAGTTTGACACCCCTGTTCTAGTGGCTTGCCCTGCCAGTTTTGATCGGAGTGGTCTAGTGGGTTTTTTGTTGGACTGTTTACTGTTAGTTTCTTTGGCAATTCCTTGATTGAGGTTTTGGAGTATTGATTATTGATCTGATTTTAATCTTGATGTTAATGTCTGTTCATCTGGATATTGATTGTTGGTGAGGCCTTCTTGTTCTCGTTTTGGTTTGTTGATGTATATAGATATGTCTATATGCCTGCTGATGACTAATTTGTTAGGTGCTAAGCTTCCAGGTTTCTGTAGCATTTTTGGACTTCATTTAGTTTAGCATGGTCACAGTTTCACAGTTGAAACTCTGGTAAAGTCTATTCATGTGTTGTGAAATTAAGGAGTCTTTTGAGTGGTGGTCCAAAGATGTTCATGGATGTGCTCTGCTAGTCTTCTGCCTCTTTGTGATGGTTGTGCTATATTGGGTTGAGTAGTTTAGATGAAGTTACACGGATATCCATTTTGTTGGAAGATGTTGTACAGACAATCTGTTTCCTTTTTCTGGTGTTCAGAGGTTTTAATAATGGGAAAGGTAGAAAAAAAGAGGGCAACCAGTTGCAACATGGATGGACTCAGTTACAGTGACTAGAAATGCATCACTGGAAGATCTGAAAAACCAGATTAGGGATAGATCAGCATGGAGAAAATGTATGTGGTCATTAGGAGTCAACACTGAGTGTTGACATCAGCATCAATCAATAAATTCCATAAAGAAATAAATCCTTAAATTTTCCAATGAGAGAAAGAAAATACTATTTTAGTAATGATCTCACAAACACAAAGGTTATATCAATCAGTATGAAATATTCTTGCCAAGTACTGTGGAACATTGAAAAATTACATTGCGGATGGCTTAGATGTTGTTTCTGAATTGTGTGTGTGCTGGTTCAATTTATATTGCTGTGATAGCTTAAAAAACAAAATCAAGGAGGAGTGAATTTAAGGATACCCAAACTAGTTCATTTTATACATTTGCTCACCTCAAAAAATGTTAAACTTAAATTATTAAAAAAATATGTTACATTTAAGAAGGAACATAAGAAGACAAAATATCCGCCTCACATCCAACTACATTAAAAAATACCTCCTGCCCAAAAAAGTAATGAGCTTGTGCTTAGGAAAGAGCATTGTGCAACTTAATGCAAGTAATGAACCTTTCATGTGAAATGATATAATGTCACAACTCATTTGCATCCCACTTAAAGTGTAATCAGGTTTGCCTGACAGCATGGCTTATGGCTGAAAGAGCAGACCTGGCTGCTAAATTAATCCAGAGACCTTCTAGTTAATAGCATTTCGCAAAGCAAATTTTAAACACTTTAAACTTCTTAAATTCTCACTTTACATGACAAATTAAAACAGGAAGCTGGCTAAGGCTAAGAAAAGATGGACCTAATTAAACCTCAAAACTCATTTTACAGGGAATTGTAAACTATGCATAGGAGATAAATCTGTTCAGCTCATGTTAATGCAAGATACCTAATTTCACGAAAGCAAGCCAACATATAAACTGAAATTCAGTTATGCTTTTCAAAATCCATACATTTGGAAAAAATATGGGGAAATTGTGATATTAGTGAAAGGAATGTACAAAAATGAATTGCATTATGAAAGTTAACTGAAAATGCATAAGGAAATGTATATAATATAAAATATTTGTGCAAAATATAATGACCATATAAATTCTGCTTTTTAAAAAAAATCAAATTGATTATGAAATAGTTTGAATTGAAATCAAAATGGGACATTTGAGAAGCTGAAACCAAATTTGTTTTGACAATGTATTAAACCACATTTTAGTTATCTGTGGCTTAAATGAATTAACCCAGTTTCTCTCTCTCTCGTTATCTATCTATCTATCTATCTATCTATCTATCTATCTATCTATCTATCTATCTATCTATAGAATGAACTAGACTAGTAGTTCTCAAATTGTGGTCCATGTACTCCTGAGGGGCTGCATTGTCATCACAGGGGGTCCGCAAAGGCTTTACGAAATGTTATGTTTTAAAACTTGAATCAAGTCTTGAGGGCCCGTGTCCATGGTCCGTGGCCACAAAAATTATTTAAAGGGGGTTCGTGGTGAAGAAAAGGTTGAGAACCACTGAACTAGACTGAGTACTGGTGAGGGCCCTATTAATGCCTATCTTGTGACGGTAAGGGCAGCAAAGTGTCCCTAGTTTTCTGCCTTTTTTGCATCCACAGAATGCCACCCCATCATTCTGTTTCAGATGATACAGACCCTCCCGAATAAGGAAGGCTTAGAGAATCTCTTATATGGGCATGAGGAATTAGCACAGCATCTGTTGGATAAAGTCACGTGGGTTTGTTGAACTTATTGGACCTGTTTTCAGGACTGTGAGCTCAGACATCTGCCTTTTAGAGCCATGCCCCTCCTAGACTGTTAAAGCAGCCCAGAACATTATGTGAATGGGTTCTGGTGCTGGTCAATTCTTCTCTGAGTGAGGGAGTGTTTCTTTACCTCTTAAAGAGGCTGTGGTCCTTCAAAAAGCCATAACTGCACTGCACTATATTGGACAATTTCCATGTAATATTTTACCTTCCTTTTAGGAAGAATGTGCTGAAGGTGGTCATGCAGCAGCTTCAAAGGGTCTTGGAGGGAATGCAATAGCTTCAGAAAGCCTTGGAGGAAGTGGATTATTGGGACTCTTTTTCAATCAGGATTCAGACCTGATGTATCCGTTCTTGCCCCCTTGGTGGCTTTTGATACCATCAACCATGATATGCATTTGGACCAGCTCAGAAGATTGGGAGTAGGTAGCATGACATGCTGTTGTGCTGGTTCAACCCCTTCTCTTGAGGACCAATTTCAGTTATGTTCATTGCAAAATAGAAACTCTACTCCTGGCCCTATTATCTATATTTTATAACATCTACATGAGCCTGTTGAATGAGCTCATAGGGTGCCATGAGGTATATATATCCCCTGGTGATTTAAGTGATGCCTGAATATCTTATCCTTATTTCTGAAGTCTATGAGAGTCTGTATGGGGAACAATACCCTGGCTGTACGCTCACAAGACCGAATGGCTTTGAGCCAAGGGGCTCTCTGGTTCAAGGACTTGGCTATTAGGATGCTGGATAGGATTGCACTACCTTAGATAAACACAGTGTTAACCTGGGGGTCCTCCTAGACTTATGAATTCTGCTCAAAGAGCAGGTAGCAGTCATGGCTAGGAGGGTCCCATTTTGATTTATCTCATGTAGGTACAAACACTTATCAAGTGCTCTCTACCAGCCTATTAAAGGTGGATAGAATCTACAAGAATCAAGTGATCTCATATCACATCTATCAAAAGTCACAAATGTATCAATAGTCAAACCATAGGCTATTTAGGACTATTTGTAAACAGTTTCAGCCTGAAGTCCTCACAGTAATGTGTGGCATGGATTTATTGAGGCACTCCATTACAGTAAGTATAAGGGGGATTGCACTCTCTACCAGCTGTTCTTTTTGAGTAATATTCAAGAGCAGTCCCATATGGACTGAGTTAAAGAAGTATAGTAGAATAATATAGTACTAGGCTGATGAGATCAGAAGCAAATGTCTGCTCCAGAAATGTTCCTAACTGGAGCAACCCTGTAATATAAGAAGTCCTGTAATACATGAAATATCAGGTTATCATGTTTCATGTCTGAATATTTCTTATTACCTTTCGCGTAAGTCTCAGAATGCTGTTACATTTATGAATTTCTTTACAAAATGAAATAAACTCTTTTCTGTCAGTCTAAACAATTTCTGTCAATAATTTTGTCAGAAAACTACTGAAGGCTTAACAAAAGAGATCCAACATAAATATATAATGTGAATTTCCTTGCTTGAGTCTTGATTATCTCATATTATTTTTTTGTTTGATATGCAATCAATTTGGGGCTTTGCTGAATAATCTGAATTCAGTTTTCCAAAGTCATAGTTTAGAGAACACTTCTTATGGATTTCTTGACCACACTGATGACATCATTCTCCCATCTAGTGGCAAAAAGAAGCAAAAATCTAACATGCTGTACAATAGTAACAAAGAAGTAATGTGACTAGTTTCTATATATGATGTGACAGAACATAGTTACAAAGAAAGGATGCAATTCCATTTCGCATTTTCTCAAAATACCAAATTCACATTAACTTTGTTTTCGCTTTTAAATATTCAATCTTATTCATAGATGTAATATTCAAAACATGTATCATGTTCTATTACTAGACATTGTTTAGAATATCCTCACCTCATATAGCAATGTAGCTGCTGAACAATCGCCAGCAGCTACTGAAGAAAGAAAGTAGGGAAAATAAGGAAAGCCAAATATAGTCACTTAAATCCTTTCTAGATTAATGCTATGACCTTATATGCTCATTTGAAGATTTTATTTAGTTCAGTATGAATATATTGGGATAAATCTGAAAAATTAAAGAGAAGATTGTTTACTAGTCTATCAATGCTTCCCCATATTATGCTGTATTCTGCCTAAATTGATAAGACAATAAGCAGATTTCTAAGAAGTGAAATACTTGCCCACCACAGTCGCAAAATGTACTAAGCAAATACTGGATACAGTAAAAAAACAATATAAAGCTTAATTCAGAGCCCAGGAAGATAATGCCAATCATATTTAAGAAAGTTAATTCAGTTTAGTATGGTGCTTTTACTGTATAGGCAAAACCTGGTTTGCAACTAACTCCTAACCCAGAATCATCTAGCATGACTTGAAACAGTTTGTAAACCGTAATTAGGTTAAGTGGCTAAATTCATGTTAAAATGAAATGTGGTTTGCTTGTCCTCTATATCAGGGGTGTCAAACTTGCGGCCCACAGGCTGGATGCATCACACGCTGGCCATCCCCATCCCCATCCCCATTTTAGCGAAGGGGGAAAATGTGGTATGTGATGTGATGATGTGAAGTCACTAGTTTGGTATCGCTGTTCTATATGAACGCATCCTGTTATTTATAAGCTAGTATTTATACAGCATATAAATAGGCAGAATATGAACTGGTTGGTGAAAGCCTCCAGGAAGGTGCCAGGAAACTGGTTTTGAATGATGATGAATGCTTCTTTAAAGAGATACTTCCATCTCCCTTGAAAGGATGGGTGATACATTCTCTCCTCAAAAGCCATCATTTTTAACAACCAGCTGGCCTCAAACCAGACTTTTTTAAAGGAAGGAAGTGGTGGGGTTAAGAGACTAGTGGGGTGCAGTTGCAAAAAGTTCTAAGGAAAATGGAAAATCTGTTGGGGTTCAGGCCCAACTGAATTCAACATTAGACACTCTTGTCCTATAGTGCTAGTGTAAAATGGAACTTCCTGCTTCTGCTTGATCTTTTACTGGCCTTCAATATCAATTATCATGGCATTCTTATGAACTAACTGCAAATATGCAGGGAGGAGGCTATGCTACCTGCTCCTCCTCCTTAAATACAATTTCAGATACTGCCAAATCAAATGAGAAGCTAGGTCCATTTTTGTGTAGCATCCTTTTTTTAAAATATATACTTAAAGCCGCTAGCGTCATGGATGGAAGCATATATTGTTTGTTTGTTGCATTTATATTGCTGCCTATTCGCCCATGGCGACTCAAGGCGGCTTACAGAATATAAGACCACATTTAAAGCAATAAAAACTAACAACAAGAATCAAATAAATTAATATAGTACAATATAACAAAATCACCCCCCACCTCCCATGCCCCAGCAACAGCAGATCACAGGAGCCATTTAATGGGCTCCATCCCACTCTGGGTTCCCCAGGCCCACTGGCAGAACCAGGTCTTCAGCACCTTTTGGAAGAGTATTAGAGTGGGGGCAGTTCTAATCTCTGGGGGAATGATGTTCCAGAGAGAGGGAGCCACCATAGAGAAGGCCCTTCTTCTGGGTTCCACCAGTTGTATCTCCCTCGGGGATGGGACCTGCAACATTTCCTGCCTCCTCACTCTGATGGATTGGGTAGATGTGACTGCCAAGAGACGGTCCCTCAGATAACCTGGTCTCAAGCCATGAAGGGCTTTAAAGGTGACAACCAGCACCGTGAATTGCACCCAGAAGCAAATTGGCAACCAGTGCAGCTCCTGCAGGAGAGGTGATACACGTGCACACTGGGATCTGCACAAAACCATGTGGGCCGCTGCATTTTGCACCTACTGGAGCTTCCAGATGCTCTTCAAGGGCAGCCCCATGTACAGCGCATTGCAATAGTCCAGACAGGAAGTGACTAGGGCATGAGTGACTGAGTAGGGACTGTTGCTCCAGGAAAGGGCGTAACTGGCACACAACTCATAGTTGCGCCCTCCTGGCCACGACCACCACTTGCTCTTTGAACAGGAGTCATGAGTCCAGAAAAAAACCCTAGATTATGCACAGGGTCTGTTTGGGATAGTGCCACCTCATCCAAGACCAAAGGTGGCAATTCTCCCTGAGTCAACAAACCCCAAACCTAGAGTCATTCAGTCTTGCAAGGGTTTAGTTTCAACCCGTTGCTCCCCATCCAGCCCCTAACAGCTTCCAGGCACTGTGAGAGTGAGGACACAGCATCACTTAACTCACCATGGGCCGAGACATACAGCTGAGTATCATCAGCATACTGGTGATACCTCAGTCCATGGTGACAGATGATCTCACCCAGCGGCTTCATATAAACGTTGAACAGGAGTGAAGAGAGTACCGAGCCCTGCAGAACCCCAAAAGCAGTGGGCGAAGGCTGGATCTCTCCCCTCCTTTCAACACTGACAGCTGAGGAAGTGAACCAGGATATCACAAGGCCTCCCACTCCCATCCCCTGAAGCCGCCCCAGGAGAATACCATGGTCGATGGTATCATTAGTATGTACTCGATACCAAACTGTGCATTTTAACATCTGGCTGAACAGGAGTTATTGTGGAGGTATTCTCCTGGTATCTGGAAGCTATGAGGGTCTGGATGGTGATGAACTATTTTAGAGTCAATTTCAGCAAGACAGAATGACTTTGTATGTAAAACCTTCCAATTCCAAATATTCCAGCTTTGGCTAATGATGGGGCTGCCTTTCCTCAAGCAGAGCTGCTTAGTAATTTGGGTGTCGCTTGAAGAACGGGTAGCAGCTGCAGCTGGGCCTTTTGCATAAATCTACCTTGCCTGTCACTTTTCTGCTAAAGCTGTTATCGGTGCCATGTAGTTTGCAGAATGACTAGATAACATTTGAACCATAGAAAAATATTCCCCCAAAACTTCATCCTGCTTATTTAATAGCAACTATATACATAATTTAAAAGCCTGATATTTAATACCTGCCACCTTACCATCAAAATAAAAAGTATAAATAATGGTTATTCTGGAGAAAGACTAGAATTTTCACAAATGTAGCATTACAACAGCTCAAATTTGCTATCTGTAACACCCTGAGGAGCGTGATGGGTCACTGAGAATATTCGTATTAAAGATGACAAAATGACTTGAATCAGTAAGTGCTTCAGCATGTGACAGGAAAGAAACTAAATATATAATTCATAAGCCTATGAAAGAATACTGATTCCAAAAGTTCTTTGGTGAATACAGATAAAATATTTTGCATTTAATACACTTTGAAACTAGAATTACATTATTTAATTGGAAAATTACTCTATTGGAAACCTAATGGCTTTATGAACCCCATCTCTGCTTCCTGCCTTGGTGTGTTGGATTGGTATACCTGCTACCACCATCTGTTTTCCAGGGAAACCCTTCACCCAGTATCTTCCTCTGAGCCACAGTGTACGAGAGAGATAAAACTCCCACAAGCTTCATTGCTTTTCCAGGAAATTAAAATGAAAAGAAAAAAAATAAACAGATTTTCTAGCACCACCTTCTGGCCTTTTAGCATTAGTTGTATAGTTAGCAAAATCCTGCTTTCTTCTCTTTCATTTTAGGAGATAAACCAATCTCACAAGAGATAAATAGACTCAAGCTTCATTTTTCAAAAAGAAAAGAGAACATGAACATTTTTAACTAAGTACTATCATGCAAAATGAGTGGTGGAAGAGATTAAAAATGTAATTGTTCAAGAAAAAGAATATAACATCTTAATCTACCATGAAAAAATATACAGTTCTGGATAGACAAGTGTTGCTAGACTGCTACTTAGGAGTAAACCTACTGTAAAGAAATTTTACCTGAGATTAAAAACTGTAATGGCTTGTGAAAAAGGCCTTGGGAGAATAGGCAAAAGAGACAATGGTTAGATAAAAGACAGCACAGTAGGCATGGGAAAAGGTTCAGAAATATCCTGTATGCCTACTTGGGCTGTAAAGGATAAGGAGAGTGATGGAATTGTACTTTCATACATGCAAAATTATGTCCATATAGCTTTACAGCAGGGGTGAAATGCTCCCAGTTGGACCGGATCGCCCGATCCGGTAGCGATGGTGGTGGGTGGTTCGGAGAACCAGTAGCAAAAATCCCTGTCTGCCCCCCTACCCTGCCCAGCTGAGCTGCGCGATCATCAGAGCCTTTTTTTTTAACTTTTAAAAGCATTTTTTCTTCAGCTAAAAAAATGCTTTTAAAGGTTTTTTAAAAAAAGCCTCTGATGATCATGTGGCTCAGCTGGGATCATCAGAGCCTTTGAAAAGCATTTTTTTTCAATCTTTTTGGCCGAAGAGGTTGTAGAAAAAATGCTTTTAAAAGTAAAAAAAAAAAAAGTTGGCCATGCCCAGCCAGTCACATTACCCCCTCACACACACACACCAAGCCACGCCCACAGAATTGGTAGTAACAAATTTTACATTTCACCACTGCTCTGCAGTAAAATAAACAGTTCAACTGGTTGTGATTCCTATCTGGTTTACTCCAGAAGGTTGATAAAAGTACAGAGAAATTAATTCCAAGCACGAACAGAAAACAAAAGTAAGACTTTAATGTAGTTTTCTGTGTAGACTTACTCATTTGTTAGAAACAATTTCCTGAAGCAGCAGCCTCTTATTTGCTTTCCTTATTTTTTCTTTCAACTTTTTCAACTGTGGCTCCTTTAACTTGAGCTAAAGTAATTTTCCTTTCCTTTTTCTAACCTTAACAATTCTTGTATTTTAAAACAACAAAACAAGGAGAAAGCAGCTGGGGGACATATCTGCTGTATACAAACCAGGGCAAGCGTGTATATGTTTGAAATGCATAGATATGGACTAAAATACAGGTATAGCTATCTGACTAGCTAATGAAATTATTGGGAGCTGAAATCCCACAATACTTGCAGGCCCTTAGGCTCCATACTCTTACTTTATAGCTTTAAAAATGATGTTAGTCAAGAAAACCAATAGCAATTTCAGTACTCCAACCTCATTTTATGTTGATAATTCACACTGCACTAAGTCTTAATTTAACTAAACTTGGATTTGTATAAGAGACTAAGCCAGAACCATGGCAACATTAAGCCAAAATTAAATAAATCCCATTCTGATTAAAATGCAGTGCATTATTTGAGGGAAGACCTGTCTCTAGTTGCTTCTGCCCATTTAATGAGATTGGATAGAGTAGGTCTCATCAACCAAGAAGTGTCTATTGTATAATCCAGGAAGTGTGCCTTCTTTGGAAAGATATTCTGTCATGAGATCCAGATGGTTCTAACCCTGATGACATTGAGGAAACTATTAAAGACATAGTTATTTTCCCTGGCTTTGAGGAAGGCTGAAGGTTAAGCACCTACCAGATGGGTTTGTTTTGGTTCATACGTTTGTCTTCAGGCTGTTCATGGTCTCTTTTATGTTTTTGTCTTCTTTTTTTGAATGTTATAATTGTAAGATGCCCAGAGTTATTGGGAGCTAAGTGGCCTATAAATTGTAGAAATAAAGAAAAATAAACTTGGCCCCTTTCATATAAACGTTAAAGGCAGGTATTGTGACTAAGTCTACTAAATTCAATTGGCATCTGTTTCCACACCATAAAAAAAACTCTATTAATAGATTATAAACTGTTATTTTATTTAAATAAATGCAAAGATGAAAGGAAGCAAAACTTTTACATGATTCCAGGTACTGATAATTATATTATAAAGATATACAGACACACAATTTATATTTTATAACCATATCTATAAATTTTCCCTGATGTCAAGACTCTTTCACTTAATCCACTATAGGCATTCTAATACTGTAAAAGAATTGTATCCAACTGTGTCCAATAATCTATCTTAATCTGCATTAGAACTGGGGGTTAATGCCCCTGCTTCATTTTTATGTAGTAACTAAAGTGATTCACCTCTGTCTTCTATAGTGGCTTAATTTGTCATCTTTATAAAAGATTAAAAGAAATAAAGTAGCTGTACTGAGTGTCCATGTATGCATATGCACACATATGAATTTATATATCTCAATATAGCAAAAGTAAAAAGTATGCAGAACAAACAAAACAAGATAGTAAGGAAAAGAGAAAATTTCAGGAAATGAAATAAGATAACATACAATTATCCATCTGCATTTCTATCAAGTAATTATCATATTAATATTTTTATCATCCATTTTGTCCCTTTTAAATTCTGAAATCATTGATTTAATTTTTTTTCTTTCAGCAAAATGTTCATATAAGGTTTCCAAAAAGATTATTCTCTTTTTTTCTCTCTCACCAGACAGGTCAGCTTCATCATTTCTGCACATTCAGTTAATTTTATAAGTCAAATTTCCTCTGAATGTTTTTCATTGTGTTTCCATTTTTTCCATACAATAATCTTGCAACAGTTATATTTTCCAAATTCTTTTCTAACAATTTGATAAATGTCCCTTTTCTTCAAAAGAAAGCCCACCTGAAGGCCTAAAAAGAAAGATCCGCCCACAAGTTTGTTCAGCCAAATCTTTATGATATTCTTGTATTTTTCATTTCACACATGATCCCACAAGTCTGATTCAATCTGTTTCCAATCTTCTCCCATTAATTGTTTGAAACTGAATTTTTTAAAATATTCCAGACGATGGCTGCAAGAGTAAAGCAAGCAAAGAGTTAACAGCTATGTTCATCCTTTCTCCTCCCACTGAATTGCTACAAAGAATAATTAAAATTCTGTACTACCTTAGAATGCTAGGATAACTCATTTACTCAAGAAACAACATTCACATCTTTGCCGGCTATATAAATAGCTATATATTTCTATATAATATATTATCAAACTGCTTTAAAGATCACACTTTATACTAGTGTTTTTCTGCCTTAGCAACATTAAGATGCGTGGATTCCAACTCCCAGAATTCTCCAGTCAGGGAGGCTGACTTGCAAATTCTGAATTTTGAAATCCAAACATTGTAATATTGCTAAGGTTGAAAAAAACTGTTTTATATCTATTTTCGCTAGGAAACATACAGTATTCTTCGTAAATATAAGACTTTCAGATAGACCACTATGCCAAATTAAGGTAAACCAATCAGTTAAATATACGTGCACAGGATGGGATAGGCAAGCAGCACCGCAGTTTATTCCGAAGATACTCTCTACCAGGGGTGAAATCTAAAAATTTTTGCTACCGGTTCTGTGGGTGTGGCTTAATTAGTGGGTGGTGGTAAGGTGACTGGGTGGGCGTGGCTTGTTGGTCAGGTGGGCGTGGCCAAGTCAATGTCACTTCTTTGCCCTTTTTTAACCTACAAAACACAACACAA
>JANHZT010002233.1:26684-39002 GCA_032468215.1 Stegonotus admiraltiensis | reverse complement strand
CAGCTTGGCTGTCTTAGGAATTTTGGGAGTTGAAGTCCACAGGGTGTGAAAGAGCCAAGTTTGCCTACCACTGTACTAGGGGAATCAACAATGAGAATGTCCCTATCCTGCTTGCTGAGATCCCAAGGGGTACATCTTTGGCTACTGGGAGAAACAAAAGGCTGAAATGAAATGGGCCTTGGCCTAATCCAGCAAGATTGAATTTATTCATTCATTTATCAAATTTAGACACCGCCCATTAACCTAATCAAGTGAGTTGTTATAAAAGTGGTTTCTGTCATCAGCTCACCTCCAATCTTGCCTTGTAATTAGCAACATGGATAGAACCAGCACCTTTCTGATTTGCTAATCCAGGAGGTTTAAAAAAAAATATTAAACCTTGTAATCCAGAAAAGAAAGCAGCAATCACACTTCAACAATGTCGTTTGGGACATCCTTGGTTTACTCCAAGCTTTTAAGCAGCATTGGGATATATCCTTCGATCCTAAGGGAATAATTCCATGTACAGCATTACAGACTATTATCCACAGAAAACTATTAAACTCTCTAACTTAATAAAATCTACACATTACTTAGGAATTTGGTTAAAGACCGCTAGGGATTTCAGAAATCAAGCATATTATGAACGACATCAGTCATTTGTGAATGTCATCATAACCAATGAATCATTCAATATTATTGCAGAAGAGAAGTGAGAAATGAGACAGATGGAAGAAATGGCATGCTATTCAAAGCAGTTAGATATGCTAATAGATAAAGGAGAATGTAAGAATAGAAAAAGGGAAATCCTCAGTAGTAGTTTAAAGCCACAAATACACAAGTGTTATATATGCCGTCACTCCATTAAGGCTTATATTAGGAAACATACTATTGAAGATATTGAATCCATCACTGATTAATTTGAGTTAACCTGAGTATTTCCTGAGATTTACCGATTTAATATTGTCAAATGGGTATAAACACAGATATCAGACCAGAACACTTAAGTGTATTGCAAAATGTACAGCATTTATTCACATACAGACAAAGGCACAATTCTACTAAATATTTTAACAAAAAATACAGCCATCTTCAACTAGGTCTTTATAAATACTTCAAAAAGGGAGGAAAATAAATACAGGATTGGGCCATGTAATATAAAATAGTCATCTCTACATATACTTTATTTCTATTTGTTTTATCATCATGCACCTGTTTTCAAATTGGAGCAAAATGGACACCAAAGCTAGGCACATAGTGAAAAAATCCTCTGTACAAGGTTTTACAAATGTAGTAAGATCTTTTTTACCCAATTTACGTAAAATAATTAAGATTTTGTACATATGAGAGATCTCTCTCATTAGACTGGCACGTATGTGTGTGGGTGTCCAGAATCAAACAGACAGCATTCCAGTCAACATTACTAAAATGTTTATTACCCTATATTTCAATGTAGTACACCAAGTATAATCAGAGATTTCTTGGGCAATCTGCATAAGTAAAATGTGGAGCTAACAAGAAATCTCCATTGTTTTCTTATCAATGAAATGAATGTAGTGGTAGTAAAGAATATGGTTTTATTTATAAATTTTCATGTACTGAGTGTTATATATAGTATGAAACAGCTGGTCATACTGATTTTACCTACTTCTATAGTTGGAAGATGCGGGTAGGGGAAACGCACTATTTTTTCTTCTTTTGTTATTAATTTTTGGTTCAGCATTAATCAAAACATCAGAAAGCTTATTAACCTAAATACGGTGGGGAAAACAGATAAGGCATTCTTTCTGCACAAATGCTAACATTCCTAATAGTGCAAATGTAATCTGATACCTCTTTCAAAATTGATCATAACATTGATGATGTTTATTTAACATCAAATTTACTTCTTCTATGGCTTGATGAAAAACTCCCTGTTGAGCAGGTTAACCAATATTATTTCACTTAAACCTCACCTGAAACACTTATTGTAGTGAATAATGAATTAATCACATCCCTCTTATATTTAACAAGAATATGCCTGCTTTTAAAGCAGCAAACCTTGCTATATACCTGTAATATATGGGTAGTTCAATCAAAAGCAACAAAGCCGTGGTAGCTAAAAATGTTTAGACTGTGGTCTTAACCTGCTTGTTAATTCTATCCATCCTGACTCAAAGGCTATGCATGGACTACTCTTAAGAATACAGCACTCTCAGTAGGAAGGGGGATGGGGAATAATGTTCTTTCTTTTAAATCTGAATAATTTTCTTGACAATGAAGCAAGCTGCAAAAAACAAAAAAAACAAAAAAAAACCAAACAAACCCTGCCTATATAAAGTTATGTTAAAGCATTGGAACTCCAGTGTACCAATAGCCACCACTGGAACTACAGCTATTATATACACATTGAGCCTAAGATCAGAAAATGATGATCTCATGAAATGTGTCAATTTCACCATCTCCTTATCCTTCATGCATAAGTCCCATTTCAGTTTCCCATTCAGATCTAACCATAGCATCCAGGGATATTTGAATTTGATAGTTAAAAAATAGCCTTTCAAAGGCTGTATTTTTTATTTTAATGGAAGCCGATTACTCATATATTAAACTATGATTAGCACCAAGCTAGATAGTGAAAGTTGAGGCAAAAGATAAATGAGGGGAAAACTGAATTTGTAGCTTATTTTCAAATCATAGTTTTGTTTTCTTGGGATTACTACTGCTGCTCTGGAAGTAAATGGGGATATAATCTGATGCGTGTTCCCAAGTTATAGAATCAGTGGATTAGTAATTTAGAATTCATGGGATCACATACAATATTTCTTTATCCAAAAATTAGGACTGTAAGAAAACTACTTTGCAAACCTCCTCAAATACAATGTATTATTGATGATCAGTGACTTGCATAGCAAGATGAAACAATAGCACTCTAGTTTTCAGTTGAAACCTCTGGAAGACTTGAGTCAAATTGCCAGGTTTCAACATTTGTTTTAAATATAGTAAGTAAAAACTAATGATGATGGACTGAGAGGAGAGTTGCCAAAACAAAATACCTACTGCTCCTTACATTTCTTGTAACCTCATTATCTCTGGTATTATTTATACCCAAGTTGCATCCCAAAAGTTGTAATCGTCTAAAACTATCTTTGTGTCTCAC
The DNA here is from genome assembly GCA_032468215.1 of Stegonotus admiraltiensis. Classification (NCBI taxonomy): domain Eukaryota; kingdom Metazoa; phylum Chordata; class Lepidosauria; order Squamata; family Colubridae; genus Stegonotus; species Stegonotus admiraltiensis. The sequence continues at coordinate 35,884 of JANHZT010002233.1, read as the reverse complement.
AAATGCACTCTGCTGAATGAACAAAATAGGCTAATAATCTGTTCACTTATTATTGCTGATGGCTTTTTCTCTCTACTTATTGCAGTTTTTTAATGATGTAATCAAAACACTCTTTTGCCAAATCTAATCCATATCATGAAGTCTTGTTGTTAAATCGGCTTGAATGTAAAGCACTACTCGCATCTTATTGCCTTACCATTTTATTCAAAAATATACATATATATTTATTACATCCTTTTTGTATTTAAAGTAACCCTTATGTGTTAGAAACTTGCATATCCCAACACATATTATTAGTGCATATAAAGAAAGGCTGATGACTTACTGCCTGTGGAAATACAGTTATATCTTCATGGCAAACTTCATTTGTCTGCCATTGCTTCTCCCAAGTCTGATGAGATTTCTATTGTAAAAATTCTCACCCATTACAGATTTACAATTTGCAGTGTATATGAGGGATGGGTGTGCGTAGGAGAAACAAGACAGCCAACCCTGTTTTGCCACAGAGACACATTTAAGTCTCTCTCACTTGAACTGTCTTTGTATTTCACATGGCAGGTGCTAGCAGAGTACAGCAAGCTTACAAACCTACCTTTCTTTCAAAACAAGATCAAGTACTTTAAGACATAGATATCCCTCTTCCCTTAATTTGAGAGAAGTAGGTAATTTTCCTTAATTCTTTGTCTGGGTCCCTTCAGAATAGCACTGTATATATGCTGCAGTTACAGTTTTTATTCTGGGCAGCTTGGATTTACCCCCTTAGGGCATCTAACCCGTCATGCACATTCTTCTTACCTGCTTGATAAAATTTTGTGTCTAAAAACATTTGGAGTTAACAAAGGTTTCAGCTGCCAAAATTCCCCTGAATCCTAATACAGCAAAAAAATGAGACTAGGATTTACTCTAAGCACAGCCTGAGGAGAGCGACCATGTAGATTAGAATAAGCAGTGCACCAAAATTTAATTCATTACTCTCTTACATATCAACAGCTTGTGCTTTTCAGGGATGGGGGAAGAAAAACTTCTTCAGTGGTATCTGCCTAAACTAGGGTCTACCCACACAATCCAATTAACTTATCCTTCTTTTTAAAATGAGCATTCAGCATATTAATCAATTGGAAAACAATATTATTTTCTCAGATTTCTTTGAGACAATTGCAAGAATGTTCACATCTCACAGTCAAGAGAATGGTGGAAGAAATATTTGTACTCAAGTGCACGTAAACAACTTTCTACACCCCAGGGAAGATGTTTTTATTCTTGGTAGATGTTGTAGTCATAATTTAAGACTCTCTTTGTCCCACCAATAAATAGAACAGAGTAGCTACTTTTTTATATCCAGGCTGAGGCTTCACTGATTCCAGTGCTGTGTTCTGTATCGCTCTTCAGTCAAGAGGCAAGAATACTTCTTCTAATAATATCTGTCCTTCTAGGGAGAGTGCTATTTGATCCAAGCCTGCATTTCTTCTCAGCCATCTCAGTTTCTGAATCACTCATCTCTGCATCCGGAGCATACCCATCATTCTCGCTGTCCACTTTTAAGTTGTTTTTTGCCCTGTCTTTAGGGGAAACTTGTCCGAGGGCCGAGTAAGAGAAATTAGAGTTTTGGCGGCATGCTTCTTCCTGCCCTTCTCCCTGCTGTTGCCTTTCTCCTTTCTTTGGAATTCGGAATCCTCCCCAATTTTTCACAGGGCTTCTGGGTGTTGTAGGCACTTTAACTGGAGTTGGATTACAATTTATTCTGAAAAAGGATCCATTGCATTTAGGCACCATATCCCTTCGGATTCCGGGCGCCGATCTGCCACTTGGGTGGTTCACGGCCCTTTTATTTTCCAACTGCCTCTGTAATGATTCATTTGACTTCAAGGGCTTGTAGTTATGTTTGGGAGGTTTCTCCTTCAGTCCTACCTTTATCGTGTCACAATGAGAATGATTGTCTCTTTTCCTGTGGTCTTCTGTTACAATACCATTCTTCTGTTGTGCTGCTCCAAGTTGTGCTTCTGCAAAGGTTTTTTCAAAACTGAAAAAGCTACCAGAAGAAGCAAGCTCCTCCTTTTGGCTGGGCTGCTTCAGCAATGGTTTGTTATTGTGCCCAGAATTTCTCCTCATTTGCTCCCTCTTCTCTGTTTTTTTCAGTGAATGACTCAATGACATGCCCATTTGTTTTCGGAAGAAAGCCGAATGCCATTTCAAATCTTCTATCTTAGGTGCATCTGGGTCCAATGGCGAACTGTTGAAGAGCACCAAATTTTCCATCGAGGAGAAAGAGGAAGGCATACCTGGAGAAACACCAATAAATGTGTTAAAGATCTTCTAAAATTACCCATCCAATATTACCTTTAGTTAAAAACTTCCATTAGTTGCACTAAATTCTTACTGGAATGAATGGGATTTGAAAATTAATTTAATCAGTTTCATTTTTCCCACCGATTTCAATAGGGCTTACATTCAATTAATTTACTATAGCTACAACTCTTTCTTTACTCATGTATTTATTTATTTATTTATTTAATTTCTATACCGCCCTTTCTCCCGAAGGACTCAGGGCGGTGAACGGCAGACTAAAAACCCGAAAATACATAAATACAAATTTAAAAACCAATTACATAGTATAGCCAGTGCTAACATAGGGTATTAATTTCATATTAAATTGTAACTTAGGTACCTAATAAGTCAGTAGAAATAAATTAAGGTATTTTAATGATAAAACTACTTTGATGCACTAAACAAAGTCTTCATTATTTTCTTTTTAGTCATTTTTGGCTTTTTTGTTTTTTAGACAAACAGAAACAAATCTAAACTTGATAACCAGTTTTAGTCCTGCCTGTGCTGTAGTAGGGAATGTATAGCACATTCCCTGCTACAGTAATGACAGTATTGGTCAATTTTTGGCACATTTTGACCTGTATGCCTCAAGTGTTCAATGTCTATGGAGATTCTCAGTCATCCAGGTCATAGTTGTCCCAAAGGTGCTTTTTCAAGAGGCAACTGGACTTTCTGGTTTTTCTTTGAAGATGTTTCACTTCTCATTCAAGAAGCTTATTCAGCTCTGACTGGATGGTGCGGAATGGAAGGATTTTTATTCCTTGCAGACAGCTGGCAATTTGCATTCTTTAGCGAGTCAGTAAGGCCATCTGAAGGTTCATCTGTGTCATTGGGATCACCTGACCAGTGCTAATGGGTGTGGAGCCTTCTTGGAACTGTTGAAAGGATTGTGTTGTAGACTGGAGATAGATGATGTCGTATCCCTCCCCCTCTGTTGAGAGAGGACTGTTCAACTTTGACACAGATGGCCTCTTTGGCCCCGCTTGGCCCCACATGGACAGAGAGGACCACTGGTTTGAAAGAGGGATACGACATCATCTATCTCCCATCCTTTCAACAGTTCTAAGAGGACTCCACACCCATTTGCACTACTCAGGTGATCCTGATGTCACAGATAAACTTCCAGGTGGCCTTATCGACTCACTAAAAAAATGCAAATAACCAGCTCTCTGCAAATCCTTCCATTCCCCACCATCCAGACAGAGCTGAAGAAGCTCCTTGGATGAGAAGCAAAACGTCTTCAAAGAAAAATCAGAAAGTCAGTTGCCTCTTGAAAAAGCACCTGTGAGATTGCCTCAAGTGTTACCAAAACCCAGTTTTATTTTAAACATATTCTGTAAACCATTTAGACAGGGCTGTAAAGCACTTTGAAACAGTATATAAGTCTAAGTGCTATTGCTATCTCCATATAATCAAGCTTATTATTGCCCTTATCCTACTGACTAGGAAGTACATACAATGTACTAACAAATACTTAGAATGCATTTCTAAAGGCAACATATAAACAATGTAAGGACAGGGGAAAAGAAAGGATGGTTAGCACAGATAGAAAGATATGGAAAGCTACAGTGTGTATTTGAATGTTATCTATGTGTATATCAGTTCGAAAGCATGCAAATCCAAGTAGATAAATTGATACCACTTCAATGGGAAATAAGTGTTCTGTAGGTGTCAGCGTATAGTCGTGCCAGTCACATGACCATGAAAGCGTCTTCAGACAATGCTGGTTCACTCAACTAGGAAATGGAAATAAGCAATGTCCCTGGAGTAGGACACAACTGGACAAGGCAAGCCTTTACTTTTTATAAACTAATTTTAGCTATGTTTCCTTTTTTATGTCATACTTTTAATTTCTTTGGTTTATTACTTCTTACATCTTTTCTATGCTCTCTGGCTGAGATAAATAATATGATGTATATGTAAGTAAACATGACTTTAAATAGTAAGTTGTAAAACAGAAAGTTTAGGTTAAAATTTATCTTAGGTCTTTCTATTTCTTTTTAAGATTACTGTTGGTTGCAGTGCATTTAAAATCTGCTGAAATTCAGACATTACTAAAATAACATAATTTCATATCAAAGGGCACCAATAACTTTATGCGTCAGAATTTTCATCAATGGTAGGAATTTTACTCCTCTGGGAAAAAAACCCCCAATATCTTTAATATTTGCCTTCTAATATCAAGAGAAACCTCTATTTTCAATTAACTGATATAGCAATAGCACTTAAGACTTATATACCAATTCATAGTGCTTTTACAGCCATCTCTAAGCAGTTTACAAAGTCAGCATATTGCCCCCAACAATCTGGGTCCCAATTTACCCATGTCGGAAGGATGGAAGGCTGAGTCAACCTTGAGTTGGTGAGATTCAATCTGCTGAACTGCAGCTAGCAGTCAGCTGAAGTAGCCTGCAGTACTGCACTCTAACCACTGTGCCACCTCGCCTCGGTATGGTTAGTAATGGTGGAGATGTCAGCATTAAATATGTAATGTAAGAGGTTACCTGCCATTGGGGTAATTAATCCCAATAGTTACTAGATTTAGCATTAGAGCACTTACAATACCAAGTGCTACTAAAGTTGACATTAATATCTTTAAGCTCGATCCAATGGGGTAATTCAATCAAATTTCCTTAAACTTCACTCATATTGAAAGTACACAGAATATGATCTTAAGCATGTCTATATGAAAGGAACTATCAAACACATGGTTTAGTAGGAAGAGTGTATTCTCCAAGCAGAAACAGCAAATATTACATAACTTTTAAAACATATTTATCCCTACAGGAACCCCCTTCAGTCAAATAGCAATTTTCATTTTACTAATTTATTTAGCTTTTGAAATGTTAACGTGCCCTAATAAAGTACAAGTGTTAATTTGCCAAAATTAAAGCAGGGAAAATTGTAGACGCTATTTATATCATTTTCAGAGGAAGCAATAGTTGTAAAGCTTTTCTTTTTCTTTCTTTTTATTGAAGGGGGGAGCTCTTATCGGTCACCTTCAAAGCAAAGTGGCTGCTCTTTTTCCTCAACCAGCTTATTTTTACAGAAATTGTTTCAGTTCTTGTTTTTTCAAAAATGCTCCTCCTAAATAGTGAAAAAAATGTCCCATTTGACCAAACGATATAAATTATATATTTGATATATAGGTGCTTCTTTTAAGACATCTTATAATAATAAATTGTGATTAACCTAAAATTTCTAAAAATCACAAAACTAATTTAAGTTTTTGAAGTGCATCAATTAAAAATCAACATTGCCTTAGCTTGGTCTACAGAACACAAATATATTTTTCATAGCTTTATTAAGTTGTTACTTATCGTATAATCGAAAATTTTAAACTGAATTATTACAAGTTTTATTAAAATGCAAGCATGAAATAACCGAACAAAATTTAGAACCTTATCCTGTGCTAAAGTAATAGAACGTAAGAGGATGAAACCTATCTCTAGGTTTCTGACCAACATCTGTTGACTTTTTTAAAAGCATCTACTTATTTCTACTCATGATTAGCAAACTTTTTGCAATCAAAAATCCTGAAAAAATGAAGTGTAGATTTGTATGGAGTCTACTATTAATCTTCAAATGCATACTGTATGTACACAACTACTTGCAGGCTATCAAGTTCTGTGCAAATTTCTGGGTCTGGATATATTCACTGCCAGAATGTAGTCTGTCCCAGAATACATAATCTTCCACAGAAATAAGGTTCCCAAATCCTGCTTCATATAATGGAATTATACTAATTAGAATTTGCTAAGTGGAGTAATACTGTTGCATGGATGTGAGAAATGGCAACTTGAGGATATTATGACTTTAAAAAGGAAGCAAAAATAGGAAAACAAGGCTACAAGCAGCCATAACAGTATTTTTGTAAGTATTTGCAATGGCTTAGAGAATTATTTTCCAAGTATATAAAAATATAAATCAATAAATTCCTTAAAGCACAGCAAAGATAATACATGCAATCTTTTTACAGCTGAGGGAAATGGTGGAAAACAGGGTAGGGATAATTTTGATTTAACTGAATTTAAATTTATGTACTTAAAGACAATCAAATCAAAATTTTATTATGGTCTAGCACAAAGAAAATTGATGTCATTATTTCCCATGTATTTGTTATATATCAAGAAGGGGGACAAAACATGAGCGTTAGAGTAATAATTTTAATTCCAGTTCATTTAGTAGTGTTTTTCCAAAGTCATTCTCTGAAAAATAACAGAAAACAACAAAACTTACCTGAAGCTCTTTCATGTTCTACAAGATTTGTATAAAGATTAAATATCTGTTCCTGGACTTTGCAAACAGATCTTTTAATTTTTTCCCGTCGGGTCACCATGTAAGTGAGGTTCCGTACCTAGAAACATTGGAAACATTGCTAATATGAGGAATGCATATAGGAAGTTTAAGATTATTTTGAAGTTATTTGAAAAAAATAGTGGCCCATCTGGAAACCTCTTTATAGTGAGAAAAAGGGAAAAAACCCTTCTTCTAAAAATATCTTATGAATTGAGCCCTTTCAGTCTGGAGCCAATTGCACAGATGTTTAAAGTTACTCAATAGCTAAGAGAAAGCATAAACACAGAAAAAAACAGATCTATTTTACTTTCTACATTTCAGTTTGAAGATCTAATATCAAAAAAAGCTCTTCCTGAAAGCAGGTGTGCAGTATTCAGATTCAAAGCTAGAAACTTGTTTTGGACCTGGCCTAGATATCCTTGTTCTATCTACCAGAAATCTAATTTTTCTAGTCTCAACACTGTAATCAGTTGGCTTCAGAAAATAACCCTTTTTTGTTCAGAACTTAAGGAGACCTACAGGAGCTAATAAGGATTACTGCATCACATCCAAAGCACCATGTTTGAATAATGCACACCTCTATGATCAGCAATCAGCTTTCATACCAATTTCATCTTCTAAACAATGAAAGGAAGTTATCCAGCAATGCTGGTGATATCAAAGTTGATTAAGAGCCGCAGTGGCACAATGGTTAGAGTGCAGTATTGCAGGCTACTTCTGCTGATCACCGGTTGCCAGCAGTTTGGCAGATCGAATTTCACCAGGCTCAAGGTTGACTCAGCCTTCCATCTTTCCGAGATGGGTAAAATGAGGACCCAGTTTGTTGGGGGCAATATGCTGACTCTGTAACCTGCTTAGAGAGGACTATAAAGCACTATGAAACGGTATATAAATCTAAATGCTATTGCTATTATGATTATCAAAGTTTCAGAGTCACATTCATTCCAGTTGCGTCTACTAATCATGGGAACCCTCAGTGGAGGGTAAGAGTCATGTTTGAAAAAAAAATTGAGGCACTGGATTATGGAATGCAATCTTCCAAGTACACATCTCAAAACATGTGAGTCCCTCAGACTGGAAAAATTTGTCCAATTTCGCTTTAGAATTAAAAATGATATACATTCAGTATTTTGCAAAAGAATTAATGAATCTCTTCAATCTGGCATTTTATAATTGGGGCATCCTGAATGTGTATCAGTACACTGCACATCCTAATTAATGAAATGCAGACAAATATTATGCTGGGTTTTTAGGTATCTTTAAATTAGAAATCCTGGCTTGCACAGAATATTGTATGTTGCATGGGTATAACTAAACCAGGTAACCAACAACCTGGGTAGATAGACAACTGTAACTTGAATTCTAAGAGGAGTAAATAGGGGGGTAAAAGTCTAAGAAGTGGGGGAAACTTAATTGAAGACTGACATGAATAAATGTGCTTCTTTTCTGCTTTCTTATACAAAAGTGAAAGTTATGGATGTTAGGAGAAACAAGTTGAATGTAGTGAAAATGGGCTACTGACAAAATATGTTCTTAAAGTAAGATATAGGGTCAAAAATGAAAGACGGATGAACTGAATTTGTTGATAAGAGTAAGAAGACTGAGGGGGTTGTGTTGGGTGGAGTTGCTGAGGAAAAAAATATTTAGAAGTTAAATAACCAACAATATACAAAGCAATATTTGAATGTGATTTAAGCAAGGATGGTTTGTAAGGCTGGAAATGTATTTTCATTTATTTATTTACATTCTACCTTTATCATTTTTATAAATGACTCAAGGTGGCTAACATATCTAAAGTATGGAGAAAAGATACTAATCCAGATTTAGGTCACTTTTTTCTTACCACATGGATTTAATTTCTTTCATTTGTTTTTTACCGCTTATCTGGACCATCTTGCTGCTTCACTCAAAAGAAATAGCTTGATAGCTATATATAATTATTGATTATTTAACAAGTTCCTATTGCTTTATTTTTAAGGAATCTATGTATTATTTATTATTTAATTTTGCTTGGCTTTGATTTTTTATGGCTGTGGAAGATAAACTTTCAACTTGGAGTGGATTGGACAAACATTTGGACATTAGAATTTGAAAATAAAGAGACTATATGGATTTTAAATTCTAATCAAATGTGACATAATTTAAATTTAATTTAAATATAATAATTTAAAAGTCTTAACAATATGTTAAATTGGCAGCATGGAACCTTGGATGTATGGGGAATTATTTGAGATGTTAAAAAATATGTGTTAATCTCTAAAGGGTAATAAAAAGTCAGAAATTTTGCTGGAATGCACAGAGTAGGAAATAAGAGAGAAAGTGGTAAAAGAGCATAAATGAGGAGCAAGAAAGTAATATTGAAGGAAAAGGAACTGAAAGTAAAAAGCAATTAGATGATTTCACTGGGATTTAGTGGCACAAAAAGAGTAGACAGGGGAACGTCTCCCAAAAAGAATCAATCAAAGGATAAAGGGGGAAATAGTGGGAAGAGATTAGGCGAAATCTTGGGGAGAACTACTTGAATAATTTATTCAAAAGTGAGAAAAAGGGTTCTGAAGAAAAGATACAATACATAT
>JANHZT010002233.1:0-15751 GCA_032468215.1 Stegonotus admiraltiensis | reverse complement strand
CCTGTTATGATAGCAAAGAATTAATTGACAATTCATAGTTTTCTACCTAACAGATGTATTTGTAAATACAAAAAAAAGAAATTATGCTTCTTCAAGGATATCCTGTTTGAGCTGAGTAATAATTTTAAGTTTAATGACTGTCTGGGCAGGCGTGGCTAGGGGGGGTCATGTGACTGGTGAAAGTGAGTGACATCGAGTTGGCCACGCCCACCCAGGTTTTGTGGCTCCCAGTGTTTTCTGTGGGAAATGGGTCCAAATGGCTCTTTGAGTATTTAAGTTTGCAGACCTCTGGTTTACTGTCATTTGTTATATGTGTATATGGGACTGCTCTTCAAATCAATCCAGAAAGGCCAGCTGGTGCAGAACATCATAGTTAAGGATTCCTCGTCCACTTCATGCCAATTATAAAGAACCTCACAATCAGTTTTCTTCTAGCTCAGTTTAAATTCATTCTTACTGATCAATAGAGAAATCTGTTCTATGGCTATGATGCCCTTCTTTGAAACCACTTTCACCGGATAAAAGCTTCTCCTATTAAGTTTGTAGAAAATCTTCACTCTTCTAGAGGGCTCTTAGAAAATAGGAGGTAAACTACTCCTAATGTGTATGTACCTTTCGACTGTAGCTGCATGCATGCATATATTACAGGTAGTCCTTGACTTACAACCACAGTTGAGCCTCAAATTTCCATTGATAAGCAAGACAGTTGTTTAGTGCATTTTGCCCCATTTTATGACCTTCTTTGCCACAGTTAAGTGAATCACTGCAGTTGTTAAATTAGCAAGACAGTTGTTAAGTGAATCTGGCTTCCCCATTGACTTTGCTTGTCAAAAGGTTGTAAACGTGATCACGTGATCCCGAGACACCGCAACTATCATAAACTTATGCCAGTTGCTAAGCATTCAAATTGTGATCATAGGGGGCTGCAATGATCATGAGTGTGAAAAGCAGTCATAAGTCACTTTTTTCAGTGCCATTTTAACTTTGAACAGTCACCAAACTAATAGTTATAAGTCAAGGATTACCTGTATAGATAGATAGATAGATAGATAGATAGATAGATAGATAGATAGATAGATAGATAGATAGAGATATATAGAACAGTAAGACCTTGGTTTGCTTACAAAGGAAAACAACAAAAATAAAACCTTAAAAAATAGTGTAGTAAATATATAACATATAAACTTTTTCCAAGCAAGTCAGAAATAATAATTGGTTAAAATATATTCTACCCACCCTAGAAAAGATCAGAAGAACTTGCTGAAGGTCTGCAACTGCAATGATTGTATCTAGTACCATCCCATGTTTTTAGATTGCACATCCTGAACAGCACGCCTGTTTTATTAATTCACGTAATATTAAGCAGGAACTGGTGTTCCTGATATGCTTTCCCTTTTCCTGCAGACTTCTGGTGAATATCAAAAATCCTAACATATATCTGAGATGTTAACAGCTAATAATTCAGAAAGTTTATTTTATTTCTGCTAAACTTCCCACTCAAAACCATCCCCCCATTCCAATCACATACAATTTGTTTATAAGCACTTTTTCTCCTCACCTCTTCCATCCAGAAACTACAAATGAGCCCCATATAGTATGCTGGCTAGTTCAGAAACCCTACCTCAACTCCTCCATTACTTCTCTAACCTGGAGCTGTAACTGGAACTAGCACTTACCCATCTCTTTGAATTCTTCATTGGCCAGTTCCAGCCATGCTACATCCATGTAGTTAAGGTCATAGCGGCACACACTCTCTGCCAAAGTTCGAATGTCGACATATCCAAGCTCAGGTGGCTCAGAGCCTGAAGACAGGATATATTTTCGAGGTCTTGAAAATACAACAGCTTTTGTTTCAGACACAATCCTGAAAGTGTAGCAAACAGGTGTTCATTGCAGTAATCCTTCTATATGTACAAAACCCTCAGTCTTTCCATATGGCTACCGCCAAAGGCTTTGAATTACAATATATTCCATCCCGCCCCAAACTAAAAAATACTTTATCTCTGATTTTGCCATTCTACAAAGCTGATTTTTTTTCTTGACTTAAGACTCTCAATATTTTCAGAAAATATTGAAGGTATTTTATAAGGTAATTTTATAAAAGCATAACTCAGTAACAAAAAATAAGCCAAGGAGACAGATGTTTTCCTGTTATTTTGTATCACCATAGGCAGAAGTGTTAAATTGATTTTGTTATAGCACCATTCAATTGAGGAGACTATTGGAGGAGTTAATAATTTTAGAATATCTTATTATTTTAATTATGTCAGAAATTTATCTAAACTCACTATTCTTCTGTAATTTTGGCATTATAATTCCAGGGGAGTTGGTGGTAGCAACAAATGAAAGGCTTGAGACACTACCATAGCATGTAAAATAAATACCATGTATGGATGTTTAAAAATTAGCCTTTTTCTTTTAATGTTTATTTAATTTTATACATAAGCATATGTAAGGTTTTTTTGTATTTTATAAACACAATTGTATTTTATACTTTGTTCTTATGCTTAATATAATCATATACTACTCTGTACAGGTAGTTCTCAACTTACGACCACAATTGAGCCCAAAATTTCTGTTGCTACGTGAGACATTTGTTAAATGAGTTTTACCCCATTTTATGACCTTTCCTGCCACATTTGTTAAGTAAATCACTAATGCTGTTATATTACTAACATGGTTGTTAAGTGAATCTGGCTTCTCAAGAGGATCACAAAAAAGGTGATCAAACACCAAACACAGCAACTATCATAGTCAGTTGCCAAGCTTCTCAACTTTGATCGTGTGACCATGGGGAGGCTGTAACGGTCGTAAGTATGGAAAATGGTCATAAGTCATTGTTTTCAATGTCGTAACTTCGAAGAGTCACTAAACAAATCGTAAATTTCTGTTGATAGGAATATTTGTATTGAAAAGTCACTATAGGTATTACAGGTAGTTGTCAACTTATGACCACAATTGACCTCACAATTTATGTTGTTAGGTGAGACATTTGTTAAGTGAATTTTGCCCATTTTACAACTTTTCTTGCCACAGTTGTTAAGTGAGTCACTGTAGTTGATAAGTTAGTAACCCAATTGTTAAGTGAATCTGGCTTCCCCATTGACTTTGCTTGTCAGAAGGTCACAAACGGTGAACACATGACCTTGGGACAAAGCAAGGGTCATAAATATGAACCAAGCATCTGAATTTTGATCACATGATCATGGGGATGCTGCAAAGGTCGTAACTGTGAAAAATGGTCATAAGTTACATTTTTCAAAGCCATTGTAACTTTGAACAATCACTAAACAAACTGTTGTAAGTTGAGGACTACCTGTACTATATAATAATGTTAATATAAGAACCCTGGAGAAGGAGACCAGCTCAGATTTCTAATTTACAGGTCTATCAGTATCATGTGTTGAGCCATGAAATTATATCAGACCAATTTCACTTTACAGAATCTACAAATATAGTAGAGTGAAATCTATATGCTGATAAGCATGCATAAGTAGCATGTGATAAAACTTTCTAAAACTACCAAGAAAAATTAATATTTATTATTATCAAGAATTATATAATACAACTTGATAGATGGTGTTAAGACTTTAGGGCCGTGATGGCGAACCTATGGCACACATGTGGGAACATGTGCTGTTGCCAGCTGCTCTTCTGGTTTCCGCCACATGCATGCGCATTGGCCACCTGGTCTTTGCATGTGCTTGAGCGCCAGAAACCCAAAGACCAGCTGGCTAGTGTGCATGGGTATGCTGGCCACCTGTTTTTGTGTTTCCAGCACTCCGGCACTTGCGAAGATAAGCTGGCCAGCGCGCATGCGTGCACTGGAAACCCAAAGACCAAGTGGCCAGCTACCTAGTCTTCGGGTTTCCGGCACTCCATGCACGTGTGCTCCGGTTTGGGCACTTGGTGCCGAAAATGTTCGCCATCACTGCTTTAGGGCATGATCTATTCTAGTCCTACTTTAAGAACAGATCCAAGCACCAAATACTGTCAAAAACTTAATTTTTTTTCCTCCAATTTCCCACACTAAACAAATCACATAGCTGTATCACCACACAATGAAAATTCACATTATATGGATGTATTAGGAGCAGAACTGTGTATGGAAGGAGTGCTTAATAGACAGGCACCTCTGAATGATCACAAATTCTAAAAGTATTTACTAAGAGGTAAATTAGTAGCTCTACAAACATGGATAACCGGAAAGCCTACAGCAGTGATGGTGAACCTGTGGCATGAGTGCCACAGGTGGCACGCGGAGCCATATTTATGGGAACACGAGCATTGCGCTAGCTCAGCTCCAGCGTGCATGCATGCGCTGGCCTTCTGATTTTCGGGCCGTCTGGGTCCACCGGAAGTCAGGAAACGGTCTGTTTCCGACCTCTGGAGGGCCTCCGGGAGGGTGGGGAAGGCCATTTTCGCCTACTTTTTTGCCACGGCGAAAAACGTGCCTACTGAGCCCACCATGCCATCACGTGCCAAAAGCGGGGGTTGCATGGGGGGTCTGCGTGCATGCATGGCAGGTGAGGCGCATTGCATTATGGGTGTGGGCACGCACGTGCACGACCCCCCTGCGCTTTTGGCGCACGACGGCCAAAAAGTTAGCTATCACTGGCCTACAGTCTTCTTCAATAAATTAGGAAATCTCCCTTCTATAACCAATTTAAGCCCTACAAAATAATAGGGATAGGCGTCCATATGGTGTATGTAAAAAAAGGAAGAATAATAAACAAGACTAAGGTAGTTGTTATTAACTACAGGTTAACATATTTGATTCAATTTGGTATTTATTAATCAATTCTCTTGTAGAATCTAAACAAAATTATATTCACATTAGAAGAAATAGTACAGGCTATTCTACTTTTAAAAAATGTTTTTTTGAAATCTACAGATCTATCACACCTGGATTTGAATTTGCATGCTCAAGTAAATTAATTTAGACTAAAAACCATAGGATATCCCTCACAATGCTATCGAAGAGTAACCATTATATATAAAAAATACAATTGTGTTGTTCTTTACCTAAAGCAATTTCACAAACCCTTCTATGAAAATCTCTCTGAACTGCTCACATTACCTTTTATAATATTTAAATTCCACACTATATTCATCAACAGTCTAGATTTCAAAGTCACCAATATGAATAGTTTTAAAAGTGAATCTCTTTTAAACTTAAGAACAAAAAACTGCATGCAGAAAGTGTGTGGTTTATTTCTCACCATATCTACTTAAAAGGAACAAGTGGCAGGTGACATGAAAAACCTTTGCCTGAAGCGCTCTGCATGTGCTACTGATTCAAGCAATAATCTAATCTATAAAGAATTCAGCAGCTTCTCATATTCCTAAATTTATTACACTATTGAAATTAAAACACTAGATATATACATTTTTATTGATGTGTTGACTAACGGGTTCATTTTAGATGTGTGATAAAAGTATTTCAGAATTCTGCAGAGTATATTTTTGCTGCTCATAAAATTTGTTGAGTTTTATTATAAACAGCTTTGGTTTTTATGCACACAGACCCAGAAACAGACTTTTTAAAAAAATACAAGTCAGATTTAATCTCTGCATGGAGATTAATATCTCTATCTATCGAAATGTCTATTTTGTTAAGATTTAGAGTTCATGTCTCTAGAACTGCTGCCCCTGCGCTCCATGCCTCTTTCAAGTTTGAATTGTCAATTAATGCTTCAAATTCAGATGTGAGAAAGTTGCATTTACTTGTTTATGAAGTCTGGACTGATATAGGAACAAATTGTACTGTTTCCAAAAGGTTAAAGTGAATCTCCGGTTAGGAGGAACTATTTTTCTGGCAGTACAAGAGACTTCCTTCTACCACTACATCAAGTTAAAAATAAGTCCTCAGCCTGCTATGTAAAGTGCTTAAGTTGTGAGTAGTAAATCTGCTGATGAGTAAGGTTTTGCTCATATCTGCCACCTGAAATGAAGCTGCTGCAGTACTTTTAACAGTGAAAAATCAGTTGATGGGAAGTACTGCATTTCACACAGCAATCGTATTATGGAATTATCAGACAATCTATTAAAATACCACCAACCAAACAATGGATTTACATGACATGCTGAGTTCTTGTTCATTAACTCTTATGTCACTTTTCAATAATGGGAAGTAATCCAGTTATTAATATTAATCCTAAAGAAGATTAAGACTCTGTCTTCTTTTTCATAGGCAGCATATACCCTGAGATAAATCCAAATTATGGAACACTACACTTTCAGAGTAACGAAGTATAATTTTTTTTAAAAAAATGTTTAAAAGATGAAAGGGGGGTGTTTCCTTTTTGTAACTGGCTGCACCAAAATATACCTGGCTACTGGTTCTGGTATAGTTCCTGGGCTGACTGGCACCTGAACACCTTTCTCCCATTCTTGTCTCCAGGGATCTGCTAGCACATAATACTCATCAGGATTCAGCTGGGAAGAATCAGGCAGCTTCATAGCAGTGATCAGGTCTGTTCTAAACACCTGGAAAGACACAGAGAAAGAGAAATGACTAGACGGCCCAGGACACATTGAGGCATCATTTCAGAGGTATTTCCTTACCAGATTCCTCAACATCTTCAACAATGGTAGAGCTCCTAATGTACTTTAAATGTTTTTAAAAACTCAGGGAGATAGTCAAAGACATATCTGCCTTGAAAATAGCCTGTGCTGAACTGTATAGCACAGTCAGATCAGGAGGTGACGTGTTTTCTGATATTTTGTATTGCATCATAAAATCTTTATTATACTTCTAGGTCATAAATTTTTACAAAATCTGCCAAATTTTAATTTCATGAGAGCTATGGGAGGTTCCAGATTTTGGATGCATTCTGTAAGCTAGCCCACTTAAGATACCTTGGGGTTCCAAAATTGTTGCCCTACAATGCACTGTTAAAGATTATGGGAATGAGAGTTTTAGTAGTATATGGTTACAGTGACATGTCATACTTCTACTGTATAATTCAGTTTCCAGGAAAACAGTGAAAGACCTCTCACCATTAACTACCATGCCCTTTCAAGTATCCAGATGTTCATCTGTATTACCATGCTGAACCAGAAATAAAATACATGTCCACCTTTGTATTAATGACCACCCCAATTCATATGATCCAATCAAAAAAGCTTTAATTATCAGTTGTTCAGACTTCCTAAATGAATCCCCAAATAGGATGCCAAACCCAAGTACTGTAAATTTTCCTTTACTTAGTTCAAAGGGAAGTACTGTACCTAAATCACAGATTATTTTATCGGTATCTTTTTTAAACCAAGACCTGTATTTCCTAGTTTCAGAGTTCAAACTAATCATGCACCCATGGCCAATTATAAAACCTATCTACTTTATCTCGAACAGTTTAAATACTATTGAAAAATATATCTCAAAGGAATGTCAGTAACATAACAGGCAAATTCTGGGTAAAGGAAATAATGAAACTGAAGAGTAAATACATATCCTTACATTTCACAAACCATCAATTTATTCTTTGGCAATTACGATCTAGTGACTCTGTGACATCTTTTTCAAAAGATACATGAGCATCAACTTTTTAGTACAATTATCATAATTTAAGAAGAGAATAGGGTTGCAGACCCAATATTACTGAACCAACGTAAATTGTTGTCAGTATTTTTTCAACATGAAGTAAACACTAGCTGTAAATAAAGCTCAAGGGAAGATTGCCTTTATATTGTATGGAGACCATTGTAGCACTTTATAAAGTACAATGAAAATTGAGCCTAAAGCCATTTAATCAGTTACATATTCATTTATTCCTATTCGGCACTCAGCTGATATAAGCAAGGTCTGTGCCTATTTCATCTGAAATATTAATCTGTACAAGCACTATGCCATTGAGAAGAACATCTCCATTGAAGTTGAAGATGTACACACCTCCTGCAGGTGGTATATTTCTCAGAAGCAGGCAGAGCAAGTCACAACGCATATCCACAAACACATGTATATTCATACTACGTTGGCTGAGAATTTTGGAAATCCCACAGATCTCAGGGAAGACGAGCATGGACCAAACCAAATCAGATACATACAGGTAGTCCTCAATTTACAAGAGTTCGTTTAATGACCAAAGTTACCATGGCACTGAAAAAAGTGACTTATGACCATTTTTCACATTTATAATTGTTGCAGCATCTTCATGGTCACATGATAAAAATTCAAAGGCTTGGCAACTGAACCATATTTATGAGTTGCAATATCCTGGGGTCATGTGATCACCTTTGGCGTCCTTCCAACAAGCAAAGTCAATAGGGAAGAGAGCCAGGTTCACTTAACAACTGTGTTACTAACTTAAGAATTGCAGTGATTCACTTAACAACTGAAGCAAGAAAGATCGTAAAATGGGGCAAAACTCACTTAACAAATGTCTCACTTAGCAACAGAAATTTTGGGTTCAATTGTCGTAAGTTGAGAACTACCTGTATTACCTATAATGACTTTTCAATACAAATATTCCTGTCAACAGAGAAGTTTTGAATCAATATGTTTTAAAAGCTACAATATCACCTACCATTCAAATACACTATTCTCCAGCCTTGGCTCAAAATTTTGCTTTAGACCTGAATGCATTTAAAAGTAGTACTGTACTTTGGATAATATAAGACTCAGTCAGCTACAAAGAAGCAGAGATGGATTTTTCACTATGCCATGTGTCCTAACAGGAGTATACATCTGTATCAAACGAACCTCAACTTATAACCATTTGTTCAGTGAACATTTGCCGTTACGGAGGCACTAAATGAAGGGACTTATGACTTGTCCCCAAGGATACAGCTGCTTCAGCGCCCATGGTCACATTATCAAAATTTGGGTGCCTAGTAGCCTGCCCACATTTATGAACCTATGTTCATAATTAGTACTATTGGCACGTTAACTCCCCTCACCCACCCACTTACCTCCTTCCTCCACATCTATACCCTTCTAAATTCCTACATTCTGCCGCCCCTGCTTTCCTTCACATCTTCTTCTGCTACTGACTTCTGCTCCTGATGAACGATGCCCAGCCAGGTCCTTTGCAAAGCAGCTGTTGGTCGCACAAGGGTTTCTTCCTAAGGTTGCACCCAGCAATTTCATGTGGAGAAGATGATCTCATGTGGCCAGCTGCCTTGTGAAGGACCAGGGAGGACAAACTTCATCAGCAACAGGAGCAAGAAGACAGCAAAAGTCAACAGAGGACAGCAGAGCCCTCAGAATGCAGGGTGGTGAAGTTGATGGCTGGCAACTGGTTGTCTCTGAATTTTCCCAGGGCAGGTGTGGCTTTGTGCCACACTGCTGTGGTGGATGCCATTTTGCGCCATGGTGCTGGGCTAAGTCTTCCTGGAGTGGCTACAGCTTTGCACTGTGGTTCAGGGGCTTTCTGCAGCCCCAGAGCCATGGCGCACCAAACTTTTGAGTCACAATGTGGCAAGCATCCCCAGAGCAATATGGTTCTGGGGCTGCTTGCTACCCCAAAGCAGGGTGCAGGGCAAACAAAATGGAAGAAAATGGGCGGGCAGAATAGGCAGTTGGGGGGAGTGGAAGGCAAGGCAGGCCCTTAACTTACTTAAAGACTAGTGACATTAGATTAACAATGGCAAAGTGGTGTGCCATTGCCAAGCGATGTGGTCATGTGACACCACACTTCACAACTACATCACTTATGATGTACTACCTCCTGGTCATAAGTCAAGGACTACCTCAATAGTGCATTTCCATGTTTCTGTCCATCTATTTTATTATCTCTTATTTGCTCAAGCAGAAACTATAAAGTGGTAAGCATTAAAAGGAGGACTATAAATGCTTCTTCCTACAAAATCCATCCACAACCTGTGAATTATATCTGCTGAATGCCATTGGTCACATAGAGATATTCACCAAGAGTTTCAAAATATGCTAGGACAGGGTGAAATAGATATTAATTAAATTTGCTATAGAGAAACTAGATCAGCTCATGTAATGACAGCAAGGATCACTTGCACATCAACCACTTTAGAAGAACTGAGCTCTACTTAAAAGCAATCAGTTCAAGAATGTGGAGAGAGACAACAGCAGCATCACTGTTTATCTGGCTGAAATAACTGAAACCGCATATCATGGAATGAATTTCAATGCTTCAACTGACAGATTCAAAACAAATGCTCTGAAAATGATTCTACACGTTTTACAAACACTGCTGGTGGTAATGTAAATATGTTTCACACATCCTGCCTCATAAATTAATCCATCTTGCAACTCTGAATGATCTGAATCATTCCTCTTTCATTTACAAGCATTATGCACATTTTATTTACAGATTGCTTAATTCATCTGGATTAACACCAAAATTATAAATAAAGATTTTACTGGTCGGGTTTCATCCAGAATACGAGTATTACATCTGAACAGGAATATCTAAGTAATTTAAGATTGATTTGTCCAACTTGGTGCCTCCCAGCTGTCATGCAGTTGAACCTGCAGAGCTACCCAGAGTTGACCGGAGTCAGGTGGCATCGGAGTTGAATGAATAATAATCACAATAATAATTCCATTCTGGAACTTAATTTCTGGGTTTGCAACTTCAAGAACTGGCTATAAATTCTGAGGGTCCCAGGCTGGAAAAGACTGATTTAAGATTCCACTTTTCCCATCACCCACAATCAAATTCAAAGGATGGGCAGAAGCATGAAAAACCTTTCATGTGACACCAATTAGATAGGGTAGCTCCTCCTCTAAATTGGAGTAGGGAACACTCCCTACAAACCATTTTTGAAATCATTCCGAAAATATGTGTATATGTGTGTGCATGTTGTATTTTTATGTGCGTGCGTGCGTGTGCAGTATGAATATGTATATATCTGCATGCATAGTAAATAAAAAGATATCCAGACAGAAGTATATGCCAGACATTCAGGACTTTTATATATGTATTGATTTTGGCTAGCTCAGGGAAAAACACCACACTGTGAGTATTTCTGCACCTGAACATTGTGAAGAGTTGGCTACAAGACAAAGGAGAATTTAATGGAACATCAAGGATATAATTTCCAAGAATCAACAATCTGACTACTATTCCTGCTGTTCTGCAGATGCAATCAGCATGCCTGAAGACAATCATGTAAAATTATTATATCTAAATAGTGAATGGTACACAACGCTTCACCTATCACTTTTTAGAACGGATGCCTAATAAGCTTGTTTTTCTTTTCTATTTTCATCACTTTTTTTCCCTCTTTCACACTGCATCTTTTATAGATGACAGCCTAGTTTGCTGTTAATCTTATGCTGCTCTTTGGGACTCTTTTCAGCTGAAGAACAAGATAAAACACACTGATTAATTAAATATAGAGAACTTTGCAAGTAAGATTTTGCAGTTAATCCACTGAAACAAGGCTCAATATAAATCATAGAGAATACATGCATGTACATAATAAAAAGAAAAGGAAAACTAGTCGGAATTAGAAGAATACATTACAACTCCTCTATCTTGTGATAGCTCTTTTTCCAGCATAAACGCTCGATTAATAAATAATGTCCAAGCTGTTTTGATAAATAACCACCTGCCACAACCTATAATGGCAACAGTGACCTTTATATAAGTAATACAGAATAAAAATTAAGAGGAGTGGATGTCAAGACCCAAAACATAATTTATTTCAGAAACATCCAACTAAGTAAATATTCATATTTTCTACTCTGATACTCAAGGAACATGACCATTTGTAATTCTTATACCCGTTTGCATCTTACCAAATCCACTGTGTAAAGCAAAACAAATTCATATTTCCTGCTTTTCTGCAGGGAAAAATGCATGAGAAACATTTAACAAGACAAATGCGTCTAGTTTCACTTCGCTAAACAAAAGTTCTTATTTATCAATCTGCTGTAATGATTAATAACATACAGAAAACACTCCTAAATAACATTTCCACTCTTTACCAACAAATTGGGGAAGGGGGGAAAGAAAAAAGAAAAAGAAAGAAAAAAGAAAAGAAAAGAAAATTGGGTTGGTGCTAAACCAATCCAATATTCATGGCTAAATAACTAACTTGATGCTGGCAGGGACTGTGGCAGCAGCTGAGCTCCCTGATCTCCTGGCCAGAAGAAAGGTTGCTGGGTGCCAGCTGAGATGGAGCGGAAAAGGAAAGAAAAAGAAGTATTAGGAAAAAAGATACATCTGTACTTCAGCAAGATGCCATGATAGATATCAAAGTAATACCTCTGATGGTTTTCGGTCTTTACTCTTAGAGCATGAACTCCTCTGAGGCTGAGATCTAGAATGCTGGGACCAGGTTGATAAGCCTAGAAAACAGAAAGAAATATAGCTGAGAATGTACATGCTCGAAATCCATACAAGATATTTAAACCAAATTTCAGTAAGTAAGAGTTTGTTTTTCATCTTTTAATAATGGACTTGCGTACTGTTGGGTGATCCTGTCAAAATTATAGCTTTGATTTTGGAAAAAAAAATAAAGCATGAAAATTCTACAAACATTCATTTTCCTTAAATTACAATGATGATTTTGGCATTTACTTAGATACGTCTTATGGAAGTGACAATTATCTGTATTTATACAGTAAATAAGAAAACTGAATTAAAAATTGAAAATCGATCAATCAGTTTCTTGCCTGTTTCCAGGTTGCATTAATTTTTCCAACTCTTCTGGGATTACACTTTAAAACAATTCCAAATTTTAACTTCATGAATGCCAAAAGAAAAAGAAAAACATTCCAGGCAAAATTACAAAATTAATGAAATACTGAACAATCCTTATCATTGAAAACTCAAAAATACACCCCCCCCAAATAAATAAAACAGTAAAAAACCCAGTAAAAACAGAAACAAGAATACTAATGCTTTGGAACTACTTTTATAAAAGAAATTAATTTACCATCTTCTGTATAGATATTATTATAAAGAAATTTTCTTTTCTTACACCACTTATTTCACAGTTAATTAAAAGTTCTAAATCTAGTGGTTTACTGAAAAAGGCAAAATTACACTCCTACTGGGGCTTTGTAACACTTGGACATGTCAATACATTGTCCTCTACAAATAGTTGGAGTAACTACAGAAACCAGAAAACACTGATGACATTGGAACTAAAAATAAAAGATTTTTTTCACAATCTACAGCCATAGGATATATATTTGAAGCAACTATCAACCATGAATACACATAGCCCTGGATTTACAACCACAATTAGAACTGGAATCTCAGTCGTTGAGCAAAGCAGATGCCATATAAATTCTTCACTCACCAAACATAATCCCAGCAATTTCAATTGCAATTGTTAAGTAATCTCCCCGTTATTAAGCGAAAGAGCTTAATAATAAAAATATTTCAGCTTTGTGTGGGGCTGAAATGATTCTGGCAGGCAGCTCCTTGGAAGTGAAAGGACTGCCTGCCAGAGGGTTTCAGCTCTGAAAGGACCTGAAATTTTCTCTGTAGGCAGTCCTTTTGTTCTCAAATGTTCCTACAACCCAGTGAAGGATATCCCCATCCCTCCATGCACAAAGGAGAAATTTTTCGTAGGACTGCAGGAATGAAGCTGAAATCTTCATGAATTCCTGCAAAGGATTTCAGCTCTCCTCCATCCTCTCTGCTGGCTTCTCCGTGACTTTCTGAGGAAGCAGATGAAAAAGACTACAAATGGCCATCACATGGATGTGTCAGGCATGGCATCACATGGTCAAAAATATGAACAAGTTGGCTCATGCCCAAAATTTGATCAAGTGACCACAGGGAAGGAGAACAGCACAATGTTTTTACAATGGCCAGAAATGCTTTACATGCCATAAACACTTTAACAGTTGTTAAAAAAATACAGTTGTAAGTCAAGAAGAATCTTGCTGAAAAACAGGCTTTGATTTTTGACATAAGCAGCTCTTACTTGAACAATTTGATTTTGATGAGATTACTACTAGTAGTCCTTGACTTACAATCATTTGAAGTTACAACAGCACAGAAAAAAGTGACTTACAACTATTTTTCGTACTTACAACCAATATAACATCCCCATGGTCATATGTTCAAAATCCAGATGCTGGGCAACTGGTTCATATTTATGATGGTTGCAGTATCCCAGGATCATGTGATCACCTTTTGTGACCTTCTGATAAGCAAAATCAATGGGGAAGCCAGATTCACTTAACAACTATGTTACTAACTTAACAACTGCAGCGATTCTCTTAACAACAGTGGCAAGGTTGTCAATTGGAGCGAAACTCACTTAACAACTGTCTTGCTCAGCAACAGAAGTTTGGAGCTCAATTGTGGTCATAAGTCAAGAACTAGATGTAAAACAGATATCTCCCAAAATGTATTTGTTGACTGGTTAATGAAATTGAAAATATTTCTTTCAAGCAACATCAAGCTCACTGAAGTTAAGGAAAATGTTAGAAGCAAATACACCTTGAGAGTGAAGATCTTAAAGTCCAAACTCAGTGGAGGAAACACCATCATGGTAATTAATACTCAGGCAATACCAGTCATTTGATACCCAACTGGAATAGTGAACTAGACTCAAGCAGAACTAAATGACCTGGATAGGAAGACCCCCCCAAAAAAAGATAATGAATCGTACTCTTCATCCACGCCACAACACTGACAGACTTACCAAGGAAAATACGTGGGTATGGGATTTTGTTGCAAGTACATTAGATGGTTGAAGAAGAGAAAAGGTGTCATAAGAATACACTGAAGCTAATATATCATTATGCCTTACTGAATACCAGGGACCAAACTGGCCTACAAAGAAAGGCCAAATGAAAGTGATATGGCAAGGCAAAATATTACATGGCTAGAACATTAAAAAAAAAGTATCAAAACAAAAAGAACTGGCAATGGCTAAGAGCAAGAAAATTGAAGCAAGGGCAGAGTGGCTAATTCTGGCTACGTAAGACTAAGCTTTAAGAACAAATGCATATGAAGACAGAATTGACAAGAAAGTAACACAGAGCAAATGCCGCTTCTGCAAAGAAGCTGAAGTGGGCCACAGTTGCCTGCTGAAGTTCACACAGACAAACAATAGAATAACAAGGCAACAACAGTGCATTGAAATATCTGCGAGAAACACCATTAGTAAAGAACTGGTGGGACCACAAAATAGCCAAAAGTAATAGGAAATGAAAAAGCTAAATCGTTCTGGTACTTTAGAATTCAAACAGGCAGGCAGCTATCACATAAGACCCCAGATTTAACAACTGTCAATAAGAAAGACAACAATATCTGAATAATGTACATGGCAGTACCTGGAGACAGCAGAATAGAAGAGAAAGAACTGGAGAACATAACAAAGTTTAAAGACCTGAAAATAGAAACAGAACGACTGTGGCAAAATAAAGCAAAAGTATTACCAATAAGGGGTGTGTTGGCTCAGTGCTTAAAAACGCTGAGCTTGTCAGCTAGAAAGCTGACAGCCTGGGTTTGAGACCTGAGCACTGTGCAACAGGGTGAAGCCCTGCTCCTCCCCCATGTCCGGCCCAACTAACAGTTCATAAGCAAATGTGAGTAGATTAATAAGTACCACTTCAGCTGGAAGGTGACAGTATTCCATGCCTCTTTGAAAAATATATTTGGACAATGCTGTCTCCCTCAACCAAGAAATTTATTTATTATTTATTATTCAAATTTATCTACCGCCCTTCTCCCTGCGGGACACAGGGTGGTGAACAGCCAAGAATAAAAACAGATATTACAAAAAATTAAGAACAGATTAAAAAATATTAAATAAATTTTGGCCCATTGTTTTAAAACCACCCTAATAAATCCAATTA
>JANHZT010002232.1:172896-185487 GCA_032468215.1 Stegonotus admiraltiensis | reverse complement strand
AGCTGGAAGCTAAGTGCTACTTTAACAGCAGTTTAGCCTGCTGCGCAACCAAGGCTCTTGTCTCCTCCCCTGACCCCGCCCCCCCCCAGTAGCTCATCC
This sequence comes from Stegonotus admiraltiensis, assembly GCA_032468215.1. Taxonomy (NCBI): domain Eukaryota; kingdom Metazoa; phylum Chordata; class Lepidosauria; order Squamata; family Colubridae; genus Stegonotus; species Stegonotus admiraltiensis. The sequence goes on along the minus strand of JANHZT010002232.1, from coordinate 185,388 downwards.
GCTTTGGAAACACATCAAAGTTACAGGAGAGCAGCATCTTTTTTTTTAACTGAAAATTATCCCTACTCTTTCCAGCCCTGGAATGGCCACATTGTAATACACATTAAGGTGTATGTAATATATGTATGTATGTATGCAAATTAAGGTAACATATGCACATTACACTATGATCCGTCCCTTCCATACACTCAGCCAGATCATAACTTAGGTTGACAGGTCACAAAGAATAAGTTTAACTTGCAGAATTATATGACTGCCCAATTCAGCTCTGATCCTGCTCAGTAAGTCACATTAAAAACAAGCCCAATACCTAAAAACAAAGCAAAAAGTAAACATAATGATACACAAATCAAGGAGAACAGACGTACCTCATCAGAACAGACTGCACACATCAGATAGATGTATCCTCCTCCCCACCCACCCCCGAAAAAAGTTGGCAAGAAAACAGCATGTGTAATCTACACACATTCTAGATGTATGAATTTCAACTCTTAGAGCTTCTCAGCAAAAGTAACTATAATGGGGCTTGTGTATATGGAAGTCCCACCTCTCTAGGATGCTTTAACTAGGGAAGACTCATAGGCAATATTGAGAGGAGCAGCTGTACACATTTTAACCTCCCTTTTGCAACATCCTGTACGTTTGAACTATAAAGTATTAGTGATGCCAACCTACCATCATTCTCTAGCTCTACCCCAGCAATATATACAGGATGTACCGAAACTCAGGCCCCACAGGCCAAGAAGAATGTTTTATTAATTAATTATTTTTCTTTCCAGAGAAAATGTAGGCATGTTGAAATACCATGTTTCAAAAGAGTAAGGAAATGTTTAGAAAGGAATGGCAACCAATTTGAACATTTAATGTAAGCTACATACTAGATTATTACGGGGGCCTGATTTTTGGTACATTATGTACATGTTTGCATGCATATAAATATGTTTATTAAAATTTAAAAAAATAAATACATTCACACTTCTAGTCCAAGAAATGGGAAACCTACCAATCTCTGCAGAATATTGGAAAAAATATTCCCTGCTTGTTTTGTTGGCCTGTTCACCTAACTGGTCAGTAGGGGCTTCTAAGTGCTATCTGGGGAGAATTCTGGTTTTCTGTAAGAGATAAAAGATACCTTTGAGGTTTAGTTGGTATAAATTAGGAAATTAGAGTTTAAGTTGAGTAAAATGGAAGTACAGCATCACCCATCTGAGATCTTACAAAGAGCCTTGTCTGAGGATAGCATACATACATCTTGCTTTATTGACCTTATTAGAATATTTGGGATTTTAATTTCTTTTGTGGGCTATGGTCCATTGTGTCTTTCTCAAAGATGCATATATTATTTTAACTCTATTTTAACCACCTTATAATCAACTCTGGGTAGGTTATGTGAGATAAGTATACATTTAATAAGTTCTGCGTTTATTTTAAGTAGTTTTCCAAAAGTTTATATTTGGGGGGATGCATTTTATATAATTGCTTTGCACCCAGTGTAAGCTATTGTTTTGTACCAGTGGTTCAATAATATATCTTTTTTCTATTTATAATTCATTTTTTCTTACATCTGTCATAGTGCTTTATGTATATTTTCTAATTTTCCAGTACCATTGGTGCTTTACTCTCCCAGCTCGTTTGTGGTCCTTTTGCTTGTTTTTGCTTTTATATATAATTTTTTACACAAGTTGGAATGACACAAGAGATGAGTTTCTGACTACAGCCATGAGAATTTACTAACTCAGTGTGCTGCGTTCCATTCCATATTTGAATTTGTGGGGATATTTATAGCACAAAAAATTGCTTACAAAGGCAGACTCTCGTCACCTGGAATAAATTTCTTTGAGTATTTTCAAGAAATAAAATTATTCTGGCAACTAATTGGAGGAGTTTAAGTACTATAATTCAGAGACATTCAAGCAGATTAATATTCAAGGATTCAATGTATATGATAAGCTGAACAACAGACCTTTTCAGTAGTAGCTCTGCTAGCAGATGTGAAGCCCAATGAAGTAAAACATCATGCCTCTTTTTTATATATTATATATTCATTGCCAAGCTATTAAGCATCTAAATTAAAATGTGTAGCAAACTCCAGTGACCCTTTAAAAGGCTAACACACTTCATTCCTGCATATAATAAGTGTCACACTGATTAAGTGTTAATATATTCCTAACTTTGGCACTGTCTACAAACTCAAAAACCTTTCTGTAACCTATAAAGCAAGAATAAACCACTTTTTAAGACTCTCTTGCTCCATTATCTATCTAATGTTAGCAATCTAATATACTGTCTCTCCCGCTGTTTTGAAATTGTCAGTTCATCTAGCATTTCTTTATCTATGGTTACATTCTTCTCTTATCTTAATTGGGGAAACAGCTCTTGTGAGGAATTTATATAATGTTGCAATAAATTCTGCATTCTCTTGCATCTCCCTTCTTCAGAATTAGTATAAAGTGATTAGTAATAATCATTTCCAATCTCTAAACCTGCTAGTCTTGATCCATGTCACCAGGATAGAGGACGGAATAAAATAGAGTTGGATATGACTACATACAGTATCTGTTAAACTTGGGCAACAAATACATTATAAAAATGGCAAGAGATGACATCTGGATTCAAAACTGGAGTTTGAAATGCTAGCAAATTGAGATGGATAGATAACATCATTTTGTTAGCTGAAAATAACGAAGTCTTAAAAGAACTATTTCTGAAAGTAAAGATGAAAAATGAATATAATATGGGTTTCAGGTTGACTATAAGTAGATAAAGTGTGCTGGAGAAGTAAACGGGATTAATCTTAGCAAGGAAGGCAAAATTATGGAGGCTAAAATTAGTTCTATGACAGTAAAGATCAGCATTGTTGAAGCAGTGTTTTTCCTAGTATAATAAAGTATGCCAAAGAAAGCAGGGCAGAGAAGAGAGAACGAAAAAGAGAACCAGGCTTTGAATGATGGATTTGCCTACAGCTACTGCATGGAAAGTATTATGGTCTAAAAGTAGGATCAATCCTGCACCAAATATTGACTAACTTCTGCTTTGAGATAATGATTAACAACCAGAAACTTATAGTTTGGATATGTGATATGAGCAGATAAGGAACTAATAAAATAACAACTCTGCTTTGTAACAGAAAAACAACAGATAAGGTGGGTAGGCAGAAAGAAAAGAATCGCTGGAATGTCTTCAGAAGGGTTTTAGATTATCTCCAGATTCAGATCAAGAGGGTCAGGATATAGCCAACACGGTTGCCCCACAGATGCAAAGCGAGCAGCCTCCACTCCTCCTCCTCCTTTCAAATTAAGGTTTACAATATAATCTTTCAAAAGATTTTCCAGATCATTACTCAATGCACTGTTTGCTCATAAGGAAGAATTAAAATTTGAAAACATTAATTCTATACTTTCCCTTGTCCCTATTGCATTGAATGCAATAAATCATGCTTGTACAGAGCATTAGGTGCAAGTCTAATAGTGAGTAATATTGCTGGGATGAAATGCCTAACAGACCCTGAGAGAGAAGGCAGTAAGACAGGAACAAGGCTGTTGGTGTAAACCATGCTGAAGTCACATGAAGGGAGAGTTTGCCTTAATTACTGTATAATTACTATAAGACACACCAGAGTATAAGACGCAGCTTAGTTTTTGGGGAGGAAAATAAGAAAAAGAAATCTGCCTACCAGGTATTCATATGGCTAATGTCCTTAGTCTGGTCAGCATCAGCACATTAGTTTGCTGGTCTTTATCCCCTGCTTGGGAATAAAAAACAGCTTCTAAAGCACAGCTGATCTTTGGAGAGAGAAGCAATGAGAAAAGCAGGCAAGTTAGGGCTGAAAAAAAGCTTCACAGCTGAGAGTTGGAGGGAGCAGGCAAAGCACGGAAGATAGTTTCACTAAAAAAAAGCTTCTGAAGCACAGCTGAGAGTCAGAGGGAGTAGGCAAAACCCGGCAATCGCTTCACTCGCTACCACCTAGTTAGGGCTGAAAAACTTCAAAAAAGCTACATTCGAAGTATAAGACACACCCAATTTTTCAGCCTCTTTTAGGAGGGAAAAAAGTACGTCTTATGCTTCGGAAAATATGGTACACATGGTACAAGTTGTGCAGAACAGCTTTGGTAGGCTTTGCAGATTTGAATACTTTACCCTACATATTAGTAATAAAGATCTTTCCGGAAATCTAAGTGGTACCAACTGAACTTGCCAACCTTACAGGGCTTGATTTACCAAAAAAAAAAAAGGTAAAGGAATGCCTGCAGATTTTACTCCGTTAGCTGTTGCCAACTATAGAAGGCAATGCTCATCTCTGTTTCAAAGCCATTGAGCCATTATTCAAAGACATTTCTGCGGTCATGTGGACAGCATGATGTCACAGAGCACTGCTCTTTTCCCATCAAAGTGGTACCTATTTATCTACTCGCGTTTGCATGCTTTCAAACTGCTAGGTTGGCAGTAGCTGGGACAAGGATGGGAGCTCACCCCATCGTGTGGCATTCGGATCTTGAACCTGGGCTGCTGGCTTTTCCAGTCGACAAACCTGGAATCTTAACCACTGAGCCACCGCGCCACCCCAGGGCTTGATAGTTACCATTTTATTCACTCTTAAATAATTTGGAACAAAGAACTCAATTTAAAGGTTAAAATATATTGAGTTCACAATACACTGTTTTTGTTTTGAGAGGGAGATGTTACATTTGAACTGGAAACTGTTCTGAGCTCAACATACTTCTGAAATGATCAGAACAACATTAGACGTCTTCCAGGGAACAGTTTCCTTCAAGCTGAAAGCAATGGTTTCAAGCTAAAAACAAGGCATTTCAGACTCAAAAAATTTTCAGTTCGAAAGATTTTTCACATTCTTAAGGATTACTTCTTTTGCAAGATAATAGTAATTCATGTTCTACTAGATTATTGTGCTCATGATATCTGTGTTTTAAATGGTCCAAAAGAAATTTATTAAACATTAAATATTACAATGATCATTTTTATCTAGAGAGAAAAAAATTCAAATTTTGTTCTTCAAACAAGACTACTTCATGTTATGTTGATATGGAAACATTTTTTTAAAAAAATAATTATTTATTGGACTTCTATGTACACCTGTGTTAAGAAGCTGTTGTGGGCAGATCACCACAGCAATAAAAACAAAAACAAAATAAAACAACCCCCCATAATAAAAACAAAAAAGCAAAACCTTAGTGCATCTACCCGTGCTTGCTATGAAACCATTCCCAATTTCATCTTATTCTATCATCTTACCCTATCAGTCAGTTACATATAGAAATTTGTCTTGTGGCATGCTACTTGTAAGAGATTAAAAAGCATCCCAAAACATTTTTTTAGTATTGGGAAACAAGCTGTTTTGAATCAAATGTTACTGAATTTGTTTCATACACTCTTTTTTTTCTCACCATCCAAAGGATCTGTGGATCTCACACACAGAGAGAGAAACAATTATGACACTCAATAGTTGGAATGTATGTTCGCCATGGTGCAGGAGGCCGACTAGGCCATGCCCACCATGGCCACGCCCACCCAGCAACCGGACAAAGAACCCCTTGCTAAAATTTTTGAAGCCCACCCCTGGTTTTAATGCTACATCTTAATGTAGATTGATTATAGTAACTCTGCATCTTCCCAATGATAGTTTCATATTTTGAATACAGTGCTCTAGTGTTTCAATTTTCCCTTCCCTAATTCTGCTTTTAGGGATGAGACAAGTTGGAGCATGATTTCAGTGAACTTTTTTGTTCTAAATCATAGTTGAAGAGAGGATCTTGGGACTAGAGAATTCAAGGGCAACCATGTATTCTCTTCATATTCTGTTTTAGCTAGAATAGGAAATACATTCTCCAAATCTGATTGATTCACTTGATGTTACCTCTTAAATAAAAAAGTTTCCAAATATGATCTTTATTAGGTCAACGGAAAGGTCACAGTAGCATGCAAATAAATCAGTTTTCTAGAAGAGACATTAAGCTAACTCAATAAGTATTGTCCAAATGCACAATTTGCAGTTTTTCTCTGGGGAAATATGACTGCATTTGAAATCATCTATTTTGTATGAAGACGCATTATTGTGAATGTACTTAGGATAGATTCTTGAAATCCTAGGAAGAAATGAGCTCTGAATGTTGGGGATTTATTGAGAGAGACATCTGATCATGTCAACGGATTTTTCCTTCTCCTCCAGGAGCCCTTCCTCCAAGTCTTCCAAAATATATCCTGGATAGTTCCCAGGTTAACTTCTTGGAGCAAATTCTGAGAATGGATAAGGGTTGGAGGATAAGATAGAAATTGTCTTCATCCATTCTTCTGATAAAAGCAGTTCTACCAGGAGAGACTTAATTGGATGCCAAAAATTGCCATTTTTAATATCAAAATATGATATACGGTAGAAATGCTGGTTTTACCTGCAATATTTTGCCAGCAAAAACTATAATTTTCAGTTTCTTGACTTTTTCATGTATTTTATTTTTTATTTGTCAATTCAGTTTCACTTAGCTTACAAATATAGGGATAAAATTTTATTGTACCAATTTATTGGTATAAATGCTCATGAATCATATTGAATTTCACAGTAGGACGTCTTGTCTATTTATTCAAATCTCAGATGAATCTCTATGTTGAGAGCCATATGTTGACGCTGCGGTATATCACAATTCTGTCTATTTCTATTTAATTGTAGCTATGATTTCTATAATATATTACTTGTTTTAAAATGAATATTATCTGTGTATGTAATAATATGTTTCAAAATCAGGCTGCCTGTGTAAATGATATTAGTATTTATTGAAGATTACATTTACAAGATAGAATTGACCATGTACTCTCATTTTCTCAGTTATTTATCAGCTAACAGTTATACAGTTAACAGCTAATACAGTTACGTATTACACTAGTTGAGTTCCTTTTTACCCTTGATGAAAGATGCAAGTTTAAGGAGTTAAAAAAAAAGAAAAATATTTTTGAATAAACAGCAAAAGGGTGACTAGAACATTGATTTTAGACAATTATAAATGGATTAAGGAAACAGATGGATTTGAAAAAGTGTTTCCAATGGATTGTTTAAAATACTACTGTCAGCTCCGGTGCGTCTGGTGGCCTGGGGCAGCCATTACAGCGTGGATGCGACGGCAGGCCAGGGGAATGGCATGGCCACATACCTCCACCGCCTGTTGGAGCCACTTGCAGGAAGCATGGCTCTATCAGCTGAGGAGCAGCTGGGATGGCCATGAGAGCCAGCGCAGTCACCACCGCATGCCCGGATGGAAGGAGGGCACCTCTGGATGATGTGGTCTTGCCTTGGACAGCTGAGAGGTGGCCACGTGCTTGTGGATCAGCTGTGCAGCAGGCCCTGGCGTTTTCTCTGCAGTGTGCCTGGATGGGACACAGGCACTTCCTGATGGCATGGAACCCAGCTGAGAGCTGGTGCTGCCAGATCAAGGAGCCTGGGGTATGTGCGGGGGTGGGGCTAGGTAAATGCGGGAACACGTGCTGGGGTTATGGCTTTAAAAGGTGGTGGGGAGCACAGAGCAGGAGCTCTAACAATATTTTCATTTCATTGTGATTGTCAGTATGTGCCAATGTGAATAAACAAAGTTCTAACCATTGTCTGTGTTTGGAGTCCTTCATTCCCAATCGGAACCTGACGGTTTGTTAGAGCTCTTCTTTTTTACTTCTCATGGGTGAAGGTCCAGTGCCAGGGTTGGAGGCTGCACACTTAGAAGAGTCTGTGGCTGCAACAGAGGTAACTGTATTGGAGGCTGTGGATCCAGCTGAGGGTGTTCCCTTGGCAGTCAAGCTGAAGGAGCACCCGGTTGTGGGCCTGGGCCCTATGACAAGCCAGGAGGGTTTGGAGGCAGGCTAGGGTGGAGCAAAGGAATGGTGGCTGGGGCCTTCGGGGATTTTAGACTACAGAGCCCCTCCACCCACAGGCCCTGGGCTCACCCCTTCTGGGGCCCATTTCTCCCAGTGGAGGGAGAGAAAAACATTGTATGATGACTGGAGCTATTCTGTAGCTGTTGGCAGTCAGACAATTGAAGTATTGCAAGAAATGTTTGGGGCTGTTGGGTTCAGGGGACCAGGTCAGAGTAGGAGTTGGCAAGACCCCAAGGCTGCAACTCACTCTCTGCATGAGGCCCACCATTTGGGCCCTGGCCCTGGATGTCTCAGGGTACCCAGTGAGGCCCAACAGTATGTGACCCAGGGGCCCCTGGGAGTGCAGACCCACAGGTCGCAGCCAGGCATGGCACGGCCTGCCCGGGTCCCTTATGGCCTGAGGGAGAAAGATGAGAGGGCTCGGGGTTACGAAGACCACAGCCCCCTTCCCCACGTAGCAATTGGGACTGGACAGGTCCCTCCAGTATTAGGCCGTTGGGACCCTCCTGCTGTGAGGGCCACATTCAACAGAAGCCCAGAGAAGGTAGCCCTGTTCATCAGCCAGGTATTAAATCATATGGACAGATATGGCCACCTGTATACCTCACAATGGGATTGGGTAATGGCTGTAATGGCAGTGATGGAGGAAGAAGCTGCGGACTGGGTAGTGGACCTATATGGAGAGCATGCTGAGGACCTAGGCCTCTTTTTGGCCACCCTTCAAAAACGGTTTGAAGATACCACCAGGACACAGCAGGTGGAAGGGGAGCTGTTAGCGGTGGGGTGCTAACCTGACAATTACAAAAAAATATATATGAAAATTTTGAAACTAACTGTAAGAAATCCTACGATGTGAAAATATTGCTAATTAAAAAACAAAAGATAAGAGAGGACTTTAAAAATTGAATAGGGGAAACCAGAGAGAACTAAAGATTAAAATTGTAGAAGAGACCCATTAATATAATGGACCAATAATTATTTGTAGAAGAATTCAATGATATTTGGGAACAATGAACTCACTCAGAAATTACTCTTAAGATTGTCTGGTACTATGAGAATGGATTTAAAAGAGGCTACAGAAAAGGAATAGATTTTTCTAGACAAAAGAGAGATTGAGACTTTGAATGTGGATCTAAAAGTGGATTTAAAAATGCCAGAGTACAAGAATGATATGGAAAAAGATGTTACATTGGATTTACAAATGAAAATCAGCAGATGCCTTAATAATTAAAGGGGACATTCAAGTAATAAATCAGAAGAACGATTTAGATTTTTTTTTAAACTTGGATTTACAAGAGACCTGAAGAAGTTTCCTAGCAGAGACCAAAAGAAAAGACACAGAGAAAAGTTGCTAAGAAATCAGCTTGTTGAACATTATTTAAAAGGATCCAAAGCTTTTAATCTTTAAAAGTTGTAAACGGGAATAAATATAAAGTAGATTGATTTGATCAAGATCAAAAAATATATGTTGTTGTTTTGGAGAGCATTTAATAGACTTTTTTTTTACAAGGATCAAATGATAAAACTTTAAAGATTTGTTTCTAGATAATAGGTACGTTATGGGAAGAGATTTCTTTTGCTGAAGTATTAGAGAAAGTGGTAAGTTACTGCATTAAAAGTAAAAGTGCTTAAAACTGATTTATTTGATTAAGGTTACAAAATATATGTTATCATTCCTGGTAGCCCTTAATGGACTTTTGCTGATTAGGACTGAATGATGGTATTTTATAATTTGTCTGTTGATGTCAGGCCTCCCAAGTAAACAAGACAGGACACGCAGACAGAAGAAGTAATTCTATTTTGTTATAAGGCTAAACAGAATCTTGCGAGGCTAAAAATACAAACTTCCCACCACCAGATTTATCTGCTTGAACCATTAGGCCACTAGTTCTTCCTGCAAGCCACACATTCAGGAAGTATTGGTGGTGCTAGAAGAAATCCTTCAGCCTTAGGACTCTGCCACACATTAGTACAGGGCATGGAGATAATACAATCCTCAGGCTACAATACTTGTACACAGCCTGGGCCTGGCCTCCTAGGACCTCCCTCACTCCCTTGAGACACAACACCATGATCCTTATCCTGCAGCCTCTCCACTCTGGTGCTGAAAATCCTCCTTGAATTTCACTAGGGGAAATTTTCAGTGCCACAGCAGAGAGACACTGCAGTTAGGTAATGGGTGCAGGTGCCTTGCGAGTTGCTGAGGTCCCTTAAAGGCTGCACTTGGCATGTCTCTCCACTCAGGAACTGAAAATCCTGCTTAGAATTCATGAGAGAAGATTTTCAGCATCAGAGTGAAGAGGCAGTGTGGTAAATTAAGGTGCACAGGATGCCTCGGGTGGGGGAAGTATGGGGAGGCCTAGAGAATATCTCTCCACTAAAGAGCTGCTTGGATTTTACTTAACAGCTGCTTCACTCAATGACCTGACAATTCCAGTTCTAATAGTGGTCATAAGTCGAGGACTATCTGTGTTAGACTGACATTACATTGTTGATGTTAAATTTGTAAACAGCTCTCTCTCTCTCTCTCTTATTACTAGGACTAGTAATACAATTGATGATAGCCACTTAAAAAACAATGACACCTTGTAAAAAGAAAAGAAGATTGAGTGCTGTAGATGAGATAATAGTGTTAAATTGCTAACCTTGTCTCCTATGTTTTAGTGCCTGAGGGTAGCACAACAGCTTTCTGTATACAAAACAGTACATAAGAATTCTTCTCTTTTCAAGCCCTAAACAAATGCTAGTTTACCTTAATCAAAGATCAAGAGTTTTTCACTGAGGAATTTTCTAATATGATAATATGCCTATCAAATTGTTAGTGAAAATACACAAAGGGGTGTTTTCTGAAGCTGTCATTCATAGTAATTCTAATATTTATAAGCAACCCACACTTCAACATTTACAGGAATGGTGAATATCTATCACATAATTTTGCAATAAAAAAAGAGAGACTATAGCAGTGATGGCTAACCTTTTTGCCATCGCGTGCCAAAAGCGGGGGGAGCGCGGGGGGTCACACATGCGCGTGCCGACACCCATAATTCTATGCACCCCGCTCCCCCATGCATGTGCACGTGACCCCCCCATGCTCCCCCCGCTTTTGGCCTGTGATGGCACAGTGGGCCCAGTAGACCAGTTTTTCACTCTCCCCAGGCTCCAGAGCCTTTCTAGGAGCCTGGGGAGGGCAAAAACAGCCTCCCCCCCCCCGGAGGCCCTCTGGAGGCTGGAAATGGCCTGTTTGCTGACTGGTGGACCCAGAAGGCCTGAAAACCAGTGTGCCGGAGCTGAGCTCGTGTGCCCACCAATATGGCTCCACGTGCCACCTGTGGCACGCGTGCCATAGGTTTGCCATCACGGTCCTAGGAATTACCCTATATCCTGCAAAGCTGTAACTTGTCTCCTGTTTTATTTAACAGTTATATGAAGTTACCAAGAAGGATGATTCACAAATACAGTGCTAGTTATTGATGATGGGCAGCCAGAAAGTATCAATGGCCTTTTATCAAAAGTTGATAAAACCAGTGTGACCATAACTGGGCTTCAGGTATCTGGTTTTAGTAACTCATCTGTTAGTAACCTTAAGTAGGTTTGTTGTAATGTAGCAACTTTGTGGGACAGCCCTTGATGGCAATCCACATACTGTAGCTTGGCCAGTATGCAGCAAACTACATTATATACAAAACAGTATTTAGGAGGTGGGTCATCCTAAATTTCACATAGAGCCCTATTTTGAAATATTATCATGTTGCCTTCTCAGTAATATTCCAAAAGCTCATAATCATATGTATGGTTGGGAATAAGTAATTTACTGAGTCAGCTAATCTCATACATTCTGGCACAGATTGTTAGAACATTGATAAGGTAATACTGTGGCTCCCACTGCAGGTTAATGTGATATCTATGGTTAATTCTGTTTTCCTTGTGGTACGATCCCCAAACTCCTCCTTACTGGAGTTTAGAATGGTGCTCAAAACTTGTAATCATGTTTTAAAGTGTTTTGATGCATTTCTCTTATTACAATAGTATTTTTTATAAAGGAAGGAAGGAAGGCAGGGAGGGAGGGAAGCAAAGGTGGTATTCAGCCAGTTTGCACCAATTCACATGAACCGTTGGCAGAAACTTGGCCAAGGTTGCTGAACCGGTAGCGATCGCTGGCTGGCCATTCCCCTGAACTGGTTCCCCAGTTGCCACTTCCTCGCTCCGCCCATCATGTTCGTCGCCGCCATGTTCTTCGTGGATGCACATCTCATTGTCTTGCAAGTCCAATGGGATGTGCATGTGCGAATAACATGGCGGTGATGGCAGCAGCTTTTTCCATGACCTCTAGTACTGGGGGCCACTGGGGGCTGCCGAAAACTCCAGCCAGCTTGCCTTCTGGACTCTGGAACAGCCGCCATGGAAGGTAAGCAGCCTGAACAAAGAGGCGGTGGTGAGGGAGGAAGTGGGGCTAGGGCTGGGGCCACTAAAGGAGGGGAAATGGGGGCAACTGGTGAAGGGAGAGTGGGGGTAGATAGGTGGAAATTCCAAACATTTTCCTACCTTTTCCTGTGGGTGTGGCTAGGTGGGGGGGTCATGTAAGTGAGTGTGCATGAGTGATGTCAAGTTGTCCACATCCAA
>JANHZT010002232.1:156232-172796 GCA_032468215.1 Stegonotus admiraltiensis | reverse complement strand
AGCTTATTGCCCCCACAAACCGGGTCCTCATTTTACCCACCTTAGAAAGGATGGAAGGCTGAGTCCACCTTGAGCCTTGTGGGACTTGAACTTGCAGTAATTGCAAGCAGCTGATGTTAATAACAAACAACTTAGTCTGTTAAGGGTTTTCTTTTTCACTTCCTTCTATTGATAAAATTGTCCATTTATTCCTATAATACTCTTTCCTTTCTGGCTATCCATAAGAAGGCACTCCCTTTTGTGTCATGACAACTAAGTTTAACCATTAGCCTTGATCAGAAATGTTGCCAAAGGAATGTAAGTATACAATCTCAAGAAGGTTGTTGATAACACTGGCAGGTTTGTTGCACTCAGTGTTGAGGGTTTTTTTTTTATTATTATTATTATTACTTAGTGAATGTTTGGATGGGAATCCACCAGGAAATGCCAAGACTATAAGCTAGACTGGGAAGTTGAAAAAAATAATCATGAATCTGTTACTCTTAACTCACCAAAAGCTGATTTCATGTTAAGGGAGGGTATATCTTTTTACTTTTAATCAATAGGAATGTCCACTCTGATAGTGCAGTTCCTAAATTCAAAGTGGAATGAAGCAGTTTGGATTGACTTTTAACCAAAATGTCTCTCTCTAACCTGCATTATCCAAAATCCTCCCTGAAGTTCCCCCTTTTATATTTTTGTTTATTTATTTGTATCCTGCCTTCATTATTTTTACAAACAATCCAAAGAGATGAACATATTCAACACACGTCCCTCCTCGTGTTTTTCCTACAACAACAATCCTGTGAGGTGAGTTGGACTGAGAGAAAGAGAGACTGATGCAAGGTCACCCAGCTGGCTTTCCTGGCTAAGGTGGAACATAGTTTAACCAAGTTTGTTTAACTATCATTTTTGTTCTAAAGAAACCTCCTTGGGATGACAATTATAAAGGAATTTTAGAGGTCAGTCTTGTTTTGTTTTTATTCTAAACCCTCATTATGACACATCTAACAAACTGTTTTTGAAGATCCATAATCACCTTAACTTAGTCATATCATAAATAGCCAGGTCACCCAACCATGTCCTTCCAGCCGCAGTAACCACCTATTCCTCAGAGACACTTAATCTTTCATCCATACCAGACAACAAGAAGCAAAGTACAATTTTAAATTAGGTAATCCTAGTCTGCCTCCTCCTTTGGCATCTAGCAACCATTTATATTTAATTCTTGGTTTGTTTGGTTCTTTTTACTTTGCCATACAAACTAAAAAAGAACATCTTTTTTCCATTGTTTAAATGGTACATCAGTCGTCAATATTGGCAGTGTCTGAAACAGAAATAACATCCTAGGTAGAACATTCATCTTCATCACTGAAATTCTATCCAACAATGACAGTTGTTGTTTGTCCCACTCCAATAAGTCTGTAACTGCAAAAATTTTGAGTGAGTTATATGCTTCTGAACCTACAAAATGCAACATGGAAGTGAAGAGTCCCTGCAATATGTATTGAACGGCTTTGCTCTGACAGTTCTCTCTGGTTTTATTGTACATCTGTCTCAACAAATCTCTTACAGCAGTGATCTGGGGTGCTGGTAGAACAGACTTCAGCAGTTTTATAATTCTTTCCATTTCAACTTCACTCATCAAGGAATTGGTATTTTGTATGAGAAACATTTGGGAATCTTATCTTTGTATAGTTGCTTTTTAATTAAAAGGCTCCCGATTGAGAGAGCTCTTTTTTAAATAAAAAAAGCAATTACATTTTATTAATCAGAACTTAACTGTCCTAAAGGAAGGAAACCAGAATGCAACCTGTGGGGACCCCCCACCCCCACCCCAGTGTAAGGAAGATCCCATGTGTGAAAATGGGATGAATTAGTTATGTTTTGCTTTAGGCTTTCTAGGAGATGAACTTTTGTGTTGTCTTTAATATGACTGAGATATGCTGCTGATTGTCCCAGATGTTCTAAGCTTGCATTCTCAAGATAGGTTGGAATTGCAATTCCCACAACTTGTGGTCCCGGCATACCTGAAGGACACCAGATAGATGGTCTAAATTTGGAGTTTTGTCTTTGCATTTAAATTAAGAACATTTGGCTATTGGTGAAAGGAAAAAAAATTATAGTGCAAAATTGCTTCTGCTCCCTTTATAAAGACAAAGAAAAACCTAGTGAACAAAAGAGATTTGGCAGACCTGTAGTGTTTAGAAAGAATTACTGCCCAAAATTCAAGGTGCTGTGTTCCTATAATTTAAGTGTCTCTCTCTTCATATACTTTCTGGAGCACAATGCTTTTGATAAGCTACTGTGCATTTTCTTGGCAAATTTATTTTCTTTGCATGTGTATATACAATATGTAAGTGTAAGTATAATATATAAAAGTCCCAGTGTGCTTTCCACCCATATCTTTTTGTATGCCACACATGAAGTTAAGTTTCCTGTGGGATTTGCTTACACTCTTCTGTATATGCATTTTAACATCTTGGGAATGACAACCTGGCAACCTCCTACTGGTGTTTTTTTAAAAAATGCTGTAATAACATGCAAGGATATTTTTTAGTTTATGTACAGATTTTCAGCTAGTTTAGCTAACAAAATGTTGCAAAAGCCACAGGGGAATTGAATTTTAAAATTACAAATTCTAAACTTTGGTTGACTGGAGCCAGAAATCATGACCTGAAGTAGAACTGTAAATGCACGTATGTATATATATATTGCTATCTCTCTGCAAACTGATTATAGCTTTTTTTAAAAAAAACCCAAAACAAACCCTGTCTCACTTTTTTTCTAATTTCTTCTTTGTTTTCTTCCTTTTCTTATGTACAGGTTAACCTAATCCTCAGGTTATGACAGTTCACTTAGCAACCGTTCAAAGTTATGACATAACCCCCCCCCCCCCGTACTTGCAACATAGTCCTGAAGTTACGAATGTTGCAGTACCATGGCAATCATTCACACTTACGAATGATGGCAGAGGCACAGCAATATTTATCCTACCTATTCCCTCTGCCGGGTCTCCAGAGGCACTGGGGTTGTGGAGACTCACTTACCTTGTGACAATCTAGCCAGTTGTTGGTTCCTTTGCCTGCTTCAGTGCATTCTCAGAGAACAGAGGCCTAAAGTCGTGTGAGATCTCGCACTACAGTACTTTAGGCATCTGTTCTCAGCGAACCGAGGTCTGCACCAGATCCAGCTGAAGAGCGCTTGCAAGATGACAAGACTGGCACAGCAAAATTGCGTTGCTTCAAGTCTCCCATCAGCTTGCAAATGCTTTCATGGCAAGACTGGAATGGCATGAAAAACATTTGCAAGTTGATGGGACGCTTGAAGCAATTCGGTTTTGCTGCCCCAGAGTCTCGTTGCCTTGCAAATGCTTTTCGCGCTGAAACTGCAAGCAGGCAAAGAAACCATGGCAAAGAGGCTGGAGAGAAGGTAGCTCACTAGATTTTCACAAGGTAAATGACCTGGTGTGGCAGGATGAGGGGAGGGGAGCAATTATGGGGACCCCAGGAGATGGAGCATGAGTTATCTCGGGAGATGCCTTGGGTGGTCTGAAGCAGGTGGCCTGTTCCATCGCTAGGTCCAACAAGGCCTCCCCCCCCTCTGAGATACCTCATGTGCATTTAATAACCTGCACATTCGATTAGCGAATGTGTGGGCGAAAGCATGGACTGATCACCTTTGACATGATTCATTCTTACGAATCCTTGGGTTACAAATGTTACATTACATTTGTAATAAGACAAGGGTCTTGAATTTTCTATAATGGAGTGCAATATCTATATTGCCGGAGGAGAAAGACTAGATATACTTTTGTGTGCATTTAAAAATGTCTTTTTGTTTACTGCTTATACCCTGCATAAGAAAATGATGGAAACATTTTATCATAAAAAAAAATAGCATTTGTTCATGTAACTCTTGTATTCCATATATTTTGTATACATTCTCATGTTTAATATCTTTTCTTTAGTATTTCAAAAACTAGCTGTAAATTTATGATTCAGACCAGGTAGATGGACAGACAATATTTGTCTGCTTCTCTTCATATTAATAGGCTAGATCTCATACTGTAATTAATGTACAATTATTTATTATATTTTTATCCCATTTTATTACTTTCTAATTAACTCAGGACAGCAAAAAATACATAATAATCTTTCCTCCTTTTTTCCTTGCAAGGTATGTTGGGCTGAGAGAGAATCTAAGCTGGGACTAGAACTCACCGTCTCCTGGTTTCTAGGCCTGCTCCTTCACTACTACTTTAGTAAAGATACCGTAGTCAAACTTAAAGTTTCTCAGACTGCATCTATCAAGCAATCTTGAGCATATTTTCCACAATTTAGTTGCATTTGCTTTTTTGATAAGTGTTCTTAAGATTGGAGCCCTAATTTTATTTCCTGATTTTTGCAGATAAAATGGTGAGACTTCAGCCTGTTAATTTATCTAACAGAATTTCAGAGCAGACATGTGATTAATTTTGGACTGTTCTAGCATAAGGACTGGAGTTTGGAATGTTGTCCTGTATTTGTGTGTGCGTGCAGGTGTGTAAATGTGGTAATGCGAAATGCTGCCTGAATATTTATTTGCTGTGTATACATATCTGAGCAATTTTCCACTTGCCTATTCCCAAAGACCTCCATCATGTGCTTTAGAAGTTTAACATGGATTTTTTTTTATGTTAGGGATGATATCTAGAGATTTAATTTCTGTTTAAGAAAATAGCAGTATGTGAAGTATTCAAATAATTTAGACCTTGGTTTTTTTAAGTGTAATGTTCTCAAACAGGGTTATCAAACTCGCGGCCTGGATGTGTCATGCTCTGACCACACTAAAAAGGTGGGAAGGTTGCAGTGCGTCACGTGACAACAACATGTCGTCAGTTTGATACCCCTGTTCCAAAACAGTAAAGTACCCCAAATAAGTCACTACTTCTGAATAGTATGCAGAAAGATGCTATCTAAGTATTCTATAAAAACTTTTAAGAGAAAATAATCGGTTGAAAAACAATTATAGAATACAATATACTATGAATATTTAATTGAAAATGTATGATGACAAAAAAATGAATTTTTTGATTTTGCTTTTTTACCGCTTAGATAGATTTGTTGTTATAGAAATGGCTAGTTTATACTATTATGTAAAAGTAAAAAGTTGAGGTTTTATGTTATTATCTTATTCTACTGCACCAAAGGGAGTCGGAAGTCAATGCCTTTTCTTTTCCTTTTCCCCTTTCCTTTCCCTCTTTTCCTTCCCTATTTTCCCTACTATTTACTTTTGTATTTTCTTTTTATGCTATATTATAAATTAATAAAACAGTTGAGAAAAAGAAAATGTATGACTTACTTTTACTAAGAACAATTAAACTTCTCTTAGTGGAAGATAGAAGCATTCAAGCAGAGTGAGAATGTATTTAAAGTCAGCATAGCAGTAAGTGATTCAGATTATCACAAGGAATAACATTAGCAGGAAAGAAAAAAAATCTGAATAAAAAAACCCTGTCTAAATAAGTACATAATATCGAAGAAGTGGGTATTATGAATTCCACATAGTGGGTACCTCACTTGACAACTATCCATGATGTTGCATTTTTAAGTATGAATAGTAGTTAAGTGGGAGCTTTAAACCTTTATACTTACCTGAAGAGTATATTCTCAGTGTAAAGCATAATCGGTAACAGTCAGATGAAAGGAAATGATTTCATTATGCATTGTGGCAGGAACGCCAGTATTAATAAGCTTGGGGACTGTCCTTACAGGATTTTGCTGATCGGCCATTGTTCCATGATCCCCACTGCAGTGTATTAGATATCATTAGATACTTGCTTGTGGGCACGTATTTGTGTGATGCATTTAATTTTCACAGTAGACTTCTTACATGTATAAAACAAGTAAATAATAATTTACTGGTTTAATATGTGCATAATAAGAAGAGCATACATTCTAAAGAGAAAAGAAAATAGACCTGGCTCTTGACTGAAAAGCTTTCTGTTGTCATTGTGGCAAGTGTGAAAGATTGAAGCTACAAAAGTGAAGGAATCATTGAATGCAGTCTGACCCCGTTTCTGAATAAACGTATTTAGTCTGATTGTGGATATTTCAAAAATCATTTGGGGGAAAAATGCTTTAGTCATTATATCAGTAGAGCACTTCTATGATATTCATTTAAGGACCTTTTCTTCTTCCACTGAGCCTGAGGAAAAAGCTATGGCTGTTTTAGGAATTTAATTTTAATGAACAGATTCCTTAAGACGGTATATTTTTTTTTCTATTCTACCTCATTATTTTCCCCTTCCCAGCACACTGAATGGATGGCAGTGGAGAAGTGTGCTAGGATATTCCATGACCAGGAGGAAACAATGAAAGTATGGATGAGTTTGAATGGAAGTTGCCTATGAAAGGCTATAGGATTAATCCATGCAAGTTTAGAAAATGGTCCACTAAACATGGCATGTAGTTTCACAGATGGGGAGGAAGGAAATCTAATAAAAAAGCTGATGTGGATTTTCCTGTGGATGACAATCAATAGGGTAGTTGTGGTTGATTCCTAAAGAGAAAAAGCAAAGCTTCTGGACTGGGGAAAGGCCTGAAAGTTTGGCAGCATGCTTTGATGGTGTCCATAAAGCATAGCACTTAGACTTATGTACCGCTTCGTAGTGCTTTACAGCCCTCTATAAGCAGTTTACAGAGTCAGCATATTGTCCCCCAGCAATCTGGGTCCTCATTTTACCAATCACAGAAAGATGGAAGGCTGAGTCAACCTTGAGCTATTCAGGATCAAACTCCTGGCAGTGGGCAGAGTTGGTCTGCAATACTGCATTTTAACCACTGCGCCACCATGGCTCTTGACCTCATAAGGCAGCATCTGAGTACAGGAATGAGCTAGCAATGACAATCTTGCTCCAAGGTGATACCTCTATCTCTTCCCCTCACTTCTTCTTTGGATAAGCCTCTAGGTCAGGGGTGTCAAACTTGAGGCTTAAGGGCCGGATGCGTCACGCACTGGCCACGCCAACCCCCATTTTAGCGAAGGAAGGGGAAAAATCACAATATGTCACGGGATGACAACGTGATGCCACAAATTTGACACCCCTGCTCTAGGCTCATCATCAGCCATTCAGTCATGCCCGACCCTTGGCCATTCTATAGATCAGTGCTGCCCATGCCCTTCTTTCTCATACTGCCTCCTTCAAATCTGCCGTGATCATCCTAGTGTCATCCTTTTTAGTGTCCAGCCAACAGGTACTAAGGTGGCCCCTTCTCCTTTTTTGCTGATCACTGCAAATGATTGGTTTTCGAGTGAGTCAGCTTGCACAACACCTCCTAATGCATTCAGTGGGATTTTTAGCTTTAGCTATTGTTTTCCTCTGTAGCCAAAATTTGTATTTCACTTGCCAAGCATTATAAGAATTGCAACCTGCTTCCTAAAACTAGGAGCTGTATTTAATAACTAATTACTCTAATGATCCTATAGACATCCTGGAGACCTGTTTTAGCAGTGGTGTCAATTACAGCCATCTGCACAATGAATAGAAGGAACTATGGCCCAGCTGTAGAGTTGAAACTTGTTGGCGTTTTCCTACGGGCAGCCATATGGTACTTAACAAGATTGAATTGTTCACACTGCAAACTTCTCTAATGAATGTTAACATTTTTGTTCTGGGAAGTATTTTTTTCCACCAAAGTGTTGAGTATTTTTAAAATGGTGAAAGTGTTTAAAAGTGACAGAATATAAATGGAAAAGTCTTCAGGGAATAGGGAGGGGGGAGTGGTAAGGCGGGAAGCCTTTCTCTCGCTTGCTCACAATTGCTTCCAGAGGCCTTTATGATAGCGCTCCTCTTTTTAATAGTGCTGTCACTTTGTGCATATATTGGCAGCACTGAAACAATAAATAAGGAAGGGTGTAATTAGAAATGTTGCTCACGTTTGCCACAAGCATGCCCAGGTTTTTAGATGATTTGAGTTAATAGCAGCTTTCTTTCATGTGCATTTGCTTGCATGGTTGAGACAGCTGCCATCTTGCTCATTACTCCAGGGAGTTGGGTCAGTGATACTAAACACATGAGACTGTGTGACTCAAGCTGCAGGCTGTCCTCAAGTGACAACAGCTAGCTGGCTTCCAGCTGAGGTCTTCTGCAATACCCTGAGCATGTTATATGGCTAAATATATAATTCTGCAATTAACCGCTTGGCAAGTGCTGTTGTTCTGGCTGGTGAATCAGAGAAACAACAGTTGACATGGCAGGGCTGGGCCAGTGGAGCAGGATCTGACTCCTCTATGATGGTGCTTGCTTTGTTCTCTGAAGCATGGAAGATGGGTGGAAATGTAGCCTATCTGCTACAAGAGCTGTGGTGGCCTAGTGGTTAGAATGCAGTACTGCAGGCTACTTCTGCTGACTGCCGGTTGCCTGCAATTGGCAGTTCAATTCTCACCAGGCTCAAGGTTGACTCAGCCTTCTAGCCTTCTGAGGTCGGTAAAATGAGAACCCAGATTGTTGAAGGCAATAAGGTGACTCTGTAAACCGCTTAGAGATGGCTGTAAAGCAGTATATAAATCTAAGTGCTATTGATAGTGCTATCTCATTGGCTTCTCTTTCTTTCCCCAAGCTAATTACAGCTGACCAAGTACCAATTCCTAAGAAAACACTACTCTGACAGTAGAGAGAAAGACAGTAGGTACCCTGTGATTTGTGTTGCTGTTTCAAACGTGATTGAGGTGTATCCATTTCTGTGAGTTACTACTGTGCGTTAAAGATTATGCTAGTGCTACTCCATTACATACATAGTCAAAGAAATTCTTAGGAATTCTAGAAAATTCTTAATTAACCTGAAAAATGTGAGATGAACTATTGGACTGTAGTGCGCAAATAAATAAAGGGAGTCTATACAAGTATTTCAAATGCATATACCAGTACTGACATTGAAATAGAGCAATTGCAATTGCCTATATATCTATTAGGATAATTTTATACAAACCAAGATAGGATATTCTTCAGATGGTGGCTGAAGTATCAAAAGAAATAATCTTTTCCTATGTCTTCTGTTTGTGTGCCAACAGAGGCTGGGGTGCCTTGCAGTTTGCAGAACAGGCAGTTCAGGGCAAGATAGGCTAAGATATGAATGTATAGGTAGCTTTGATTCCCACCATTTTTGTTTGCAACAACCTTAAGAAAATTTAAGCAAGGATTATAATTGCTTAGCATCTTAGTCTACAGTGCAACACAGATGTACCTTGGGTCAGAATGTTTGGGTAAAATCATACTCGATTCTATGCTAAGAGAAAATTTCATCTTCTTTTACAGTAATCACAATTCTTCTTTTAGCCTTTTACTCTTTAACTAAGGAGCATGGCTTTCAACATTAAAATTTGTTCTGGCCTGTGGCTTTAAGGAACTTAGCTATTACAGGTGCATTTAGAAGTGCATCACAAATAGAAACCACAACTTTAGTGCTTCCTTAGAAAATATTAATTAATCCTGTTCTCAACTATGGCTACCATGAGTATTAAATAACTGTCATCCCATGTGATTTTGTATCTGGTTGAGCAAAACACACACTTACAAAGATACCAAAACTCCTTTTCATTCATCATAATCCCATGCATTTAGAGTGGAAAATCTTAAGAAAACCTTGACTCTCTTCCCCCAAAACAAAAGAAAAACAAAAAAGTCCAGCTCTAGTCTACATATATGTGGCATAATTTCTCCTACTTTAAAGGTGGTCACAGCTCTTGTTGTGAGAATATCTGCCATGAATTTTCTGAACCCTTCCTTCACTAATTTCTTAGTATAGTTGTATATCAGTGATGGCTAACCTTTTTCTCGTTGTGTGCCAAAAGCATGCGTGCACCACACGTGATAGTGTGCGTGCGTGCGTGCTGGCACCCATAATGCAATGTGCCCCCCTGCGCATGTGCACACAACCCCCCTGCCCCCCCATTTTGGGCCTAGTAGGCTTCCCTGCAGCCTCCTGGGCCCAAAAAACGCTGCGGGAGGGGCAGACCGCACCCCTGCTCCCCCTGCCCATGCATGCACGTGCGTCTCCCACATGCGCCCCCACATCCCGAAAATCAGCTAGCCAGCGGGAGGTGTGCACACATGCGTGGTGGAGCTGAGCTGGGCGATGGCTGGCATGCCCTTAGAACGGGCTCCACATGCCAGCTGTGGCCACGCGTGCCATAGGTTTGCCATCACGGTTGTATATGATTTAGGAAGTAGGTCCTGAAAGCATATAAAGCACTACAGGTAGTTCTCGACTTACGACCACAATTGAACCTAACATTTCTGTTCCTAAGTGAGACAGTTTTTAAGTGAGTTTTGCCCCATTTTACAACCTTTCTTACCACAGTTGTTAAGTGAATCACTGCAATTGTTTAGCAACACAGTTGTTAACTGATTCTGACTTCCCCATTGATTTGCTTGTCAGAAGATTGCAAAAGGTGATTGTATGACCGTGGGACACTGCAACCACCTTAAATATATGCCAGTTACAAAGCCTCCAAATTTTGATCATGTGACAATGGGGACGTTGCAGTGGTTGTAAGTGTGAAAAGTAACCATATGCCACTTTTTTCAGTGACATTGCAACTTTGGGCGGTCACTAAACAAATGGTTGTAAGTTGAAGGCTACTTGTATTATTTAACTCTTCCACAGTGTTACTGATCTTCTTTACAGTCTTATCGTACCCAGATGAATAGAATTCTTTTTTATTGGCCAAGCGTGATTGGACAAACAAGGAATTTGTCTTTGGTGCATATGCTCTCAGTGTGTATAAAAAGACAAGATATATTTTTCAAGAATCATAAGTACAGCACTTAATGATAGGGTACAAATAAGCAATCAAATCATACTAGGAAACAATCAATATAAACCTTAAGGATACAAGCAACAATGTTACAGTCATGCAGTCATAAGTGGGAGGAGACTCAATGTTCCTAAAATACCGTGTGTAGTCACATACTTCCTGTCACTGGTTAGAAGATATCACCAAATTAAGCTTGTTGTAGGAACATGATCATCCCGTCTCATAAATATATTAATTACCATTCATTTCTGATAGGTAGTATCTCAATCTGATTTTAGTAGTGTATTTTCAAATTTTACTGTACATTTATTTTGCTTTTCCAGAAAGTGACAGGAAGGATTATTAGTTTTAGTCACTCTGGCTTATTTGCTAGAGTTGAAAAGCAGAGCATCAGCTTAGATGATGAAGATGTAGATGGCAGCATTCCGGTTTCCGTTAGATAAGGTTTTTCTCCCCCCCCCACTTTTATATTGTATCCAATTCCTAATTGCCTTATTTGTAATTCTCAATGTTTATTGGTAAGTATGCTTTGTAATTTTTGATTGTATTTTCCTTATTCACCCCTGCAGTTTCATAAACCAGTGGTTCTTTTAAAAACAGGGTGAGGAAGCTGTGGAGTCAACAATAATTGGCCATGGAGCTTTGAGGGATGCAATAATTTAGTAATGGCTAAAACAGCTCTATTTTTGTTGAGCTTTTAATACAGGAGGCAAGTCATTAATGTAGCGGTCTTCAGATTAATCTTAGCTCTGCTGACTTCATGGATGCATCCATATATAGGTAGTCCTTGTTTTATGATCATCTGTGTGATGATGCTGAATGAATGGTTTTTACAATTGGTCCTTGAAATTATGGCTGTTGCAATTCCTCTGTGGCCACATGTTAAAAATTCAAGCACTTGGCAGCCCTATTTGCACAGCTCCCCAACACCATCTAACTCCCTCCCATCTCTGTCCTTTTGGCCAGAGCTGTTGCCTTGGCCTCTGCTGCCCTCCATTCCCACCAGCTGACCTTCACCATCTCTTCCCCCTGCTGCTGACAAGGCACACCTGCTGGCAGAATGCAAGGTGGCACAGTTGTCAGGAACAATGGGATCAAGGGTGGCAGAGTGTAAGCTGGCCAAAAGGGCAGAGATGGGAAAAGATAGGCAGGAGAGTTGAACTGAAGGCGAGTTGCAGCAAAGCAGGATAGGAGAAGCATATTACCTAACAATAGCATAGTCATAGTCTAACAACTAAGTACTACCGAACTTAGTTGTTACACTAAGCAACCAGTACTACCGAAACTGCCATTGCTAAACAGTGCAGTCATGTTTCCCATTATGACCATATTGCTTAATGATGGACATTCTGGTCCCAGTTAGAGTCATTAAGTGAGGACTACCTATAGTTTTCTTGGCAGAAATGTTGAAGTGTTCCCTGACTTTTGTGAATTACTCTACAGTTCTGGGCTTTCCTTGTTGTCCCCTATTACTATTACTAACCAGATCTACCCCTTCTTAGCTTCAGAGCCCAGACATAGTCATCCCTTTAGTAGTTACCATGCTGCCTACTAAAGCAGCCTCTAAGAGACCAGATTATTTATGACCTGACGGGTAATAGCTGCCCATATGAATTGCCTAGAGTAGTGATGGCTAACTTTTTTGCTGTCGCGTGCCAAAAATGGGGATCATGTGGAGGGGTCACACATGTGTGTGCCCATACCCATAATTCAATTCACCCCACCCCCCACACATGCGTGCATGACCCCCTCTGCACTACCCCCACTTTTGGCATGTGATGGCACGGTGGGCCCGGTAGGCCCGTTTTCTGCCCTCCCCTGGCTCTGGAGGCTTTCTTGGAGCCTGGGGAGGGCAAAAACTGCCTTCCATCCCCCACCCAGGAGGCCCTCCAGAGGCCGGAAACAGCCCATTTCCTGACTTCAGGTGGGCCTGGAAGGCCTGAAAATTAGCTGGCCGCATGCATATGTGCGCTGGAGCTGAGTAGGGCAACACTCGTGTGCCCACAGATATGGCTCCGCGTGCCACCTGTGGCACCCGTGCCATAGGTTCGCCATCACGGGCCTAGAGTTTAATTCTTCTCTGTCACTGTTGTAAAACAACATAGTAATAAATGTTGCTGCTTCTCATTCATTAAGCATTATTCAATGGAATATGCGTATTTATTTGGAAAACAAGAACCAATCTCTGCTATATTTAACAGTAAACAGAGATGAATTTTCAGCCTAGGCATTGCATTCGAGAAATCTGTGGCATGTAATTCCCTCCAAACATCAGTTCTGTGTTATGGTGACATTATGCCATTCAGGTGGTTGTTTATGTTATCAGTGTATACATAATTCCATGCTGAGCCTTATTTCTGTCCAATGCCCAGTCTCTGCTCATATGTCTTGGAGATCTGCAGAGCTGTAGCCTGTCTTCAAAATTAAGAGGAAATGCATTCTGAAGAGGCTCCTTAGGAAATCCATTTAAATTACAAACTCCGGTTTCTGCGTCTTAGTATTTCATATAAAGCACTTGAGAGAAATTTCCCCAGCCTTGAACCACTGCACAAATGGAAGAAGTGCAAAGCAAGCATTCTCAGCACTATGCAACAACAGCTGAATGGCCTTATTTAAATGCCACGGGCGCTCGGAAATAGAGGGAATCTAGACAGAGCATGCTAATAGTCAAAAATGAATTTTGGCTAGGAGTAAAAGGCTAATGGGATTGCAGGCAGCCAGGTATTAATTGCTATGCAATTTGCAATTAACTTTGGGAGTTGTTTCATCTGTGCGGGGATATTACTGGGTGTGAAGGGAGACAGATTGGATGGACAAAACACCTGCGCTTATGATTGCAGCTCTCTGAACATTGAGATAGCCAGGATGAAAGCTTTGAGTTCTTGATTGGGACTTGCAGGGTAAATTTTCTGAGTAATGTGCACTGCATCTGAAGTAAGCCCCCACCCCCGTCTCCCTTATATTCATAGCATATACCGTAAGTGATACAAAATCAAGGATAAAGAAACATGAACATATCCTAATGATGACACGTTCTGCATGTGGTCTGTCCGTGGCAGTGATTGAGCAGCGTGGACACAAGGATGCTGGACTAAGTGGGAAATTTGTTCTGATTAAGCATGCCTGTTCTTACATTTTCATAATACAGTTTCCCTTGGTAGGAAGGGAGGTTAAAGGAAGTCACTGAAATGTAACATTAGGTGCTATTGTGCAGCATGTATTAATAATCCTAGTAAAGGTTAGAGTTTGGATTACAGCCCTAATTATTCACTGTGTCTAAATCTGAATTTCCAGGATATTGACCTTTTTTTGGCCTTAAGCAAAAAAAGCTTAGGAAAGCCTGGATAGAGAAATGATGCTTAACCAACCAGGAATTACTTAATTAGACCCTGCACCCCACCATTCTGTAGAAAAAAAAAAGTGGGATAATTTTGGAAAGTGCAAGGTTTTATCACAATTTTTAAAACATGTTCTTTAAGAGGATTACAGGAGTACATTCAAACGGGATATTTCTTTTAATGATTCTATCATGCATTCCTTGATCAGTAGCTGTAATTTTAATTTTTATAAAACTATATAATCTAGATTTTAAAATCAGAAAACCCTTCCACTGTTTTATTTCTTTTTGTGTGAGAGAATGGGATGGGGGCGGGGAGGCAAGGCAATGAAGTTCTCTTAGCAATATACAGTATACAGTTTTTGGCCCGAAAAACGGCCAAAAAACAGGCATGCGCACATCAGCCAGCTGGTCTTTGGGTTTCCGGTGCACCAGCGCGCACGAAGACCAGGTCTTCAGGTTTCTGGCGCTCTGGCACGCACACATACACATGCATGCACATGCATTCTGGTTTGGGCACTCGGTGCCGAAAAGGTTCGCCATCACTGATCTAGATATACAGTGTGAGTGTTTACGCATACTAAAACTCTCATATCTGTTTGATTGTTTATAACCTTCAACTGGATGCAGCGGTCCATCATAGAGCCACATTTTTTGAATCAACGTATCTCAAATGTGCTAATTTACAGAATGGATTCAGAATCCATGATTCCCATTGAATTGAAATTTGGCAAAGTTGAGTCTTTTTCAGTGCTGCTACATTGCCAGACTTCTGCAATCAGCCACAATCATGCGATCATCATTTTTAATGCTCCCTACCAGCTTTCTCCAAGGAAAATCAGTGGGTGGGGAAAACAGCAAGAAGGAGTGCATCATTTTGGAGGTGGCTAGTGAACTAATATAAGACTCCACCTGCTCTGTGTGCATTTTGCTCCCTTCCTTCCCATCATTGTCAATTTATACTATTTTAATGTTACTATTTATGGTTTTAATGTTTTATTGTTTTAATGATTGTGTGCTGTCTAGAGTCGCCTCCAGGCAAGATAGACGCCATCTAAATTGAACAAATAAAGAAAAGGGAAATTGCTTCTGCTCCAACTGTTTTGGGGGGGGGTGAGAGGGAGGGGAGAGAGAGAGAGATCCCAACATCTAACCTAGGAAATGTATCAGATATGTTAGAATATTATGAATTGGGTGACTCCCCTCATGCAAATTTAATCCTGGTTTGTGATGGCTAAGTTTTAAAAAAATGCATGTTGAAAGAAATAGATGTAAACTTCAAAATTTTTCAGGTTTTCTTCTTCATTCCTGACCACCTTTGAGTAAGCCAGCATTTCAGAATGCACTTCTGGACCTGAAACAGAGTACTATCTGAAATTCAAACATTAGCTGTCTGATTTATACATGAAGACATTTGGGTGGTGCTGCTGGATTGACATATGTTTGGGATCTTAAATCAGTGTAGTATGTGGAAAATTCAAATATATCCCAAATGTGAAAACATCAGACAAAATTTGAAAAGCTTCTTGCCTGCTGTGTGAGATGCAGAGTGTGATTCATTTTTGATAGCATGCAGAAAAGCCAACTTGTCACTTTCACATATGCTAGGATTGTATTTATAGTAGGAGATTATAAAAGGCTATTTTATCTATGGCTAAAGAAGCAAATAATTCAATGTAAAGGCACTTAACAAGTGCAGATCTCTGTATTATATTATAAATCTCTTTAAAAAAAAAGCTCTACAAAATCTGTGTATTCCACCCGCAAAACTGCCAGGAATTTTATATCAGTAGAATGATATCAACACTTTTCTCATCACTGGAATTTGAAGTCAAAAGCGTCTTAATCAAATGGATCACCTACATATTTCCATTTTTAAAAAGCTATCATTATTATTACTTCTCCTGAGAGTGAAACCCCAAGCTTCTTTTATCTTACCTTTTATCGATTTTACTATAATTTCTTTGTTTGGCTGTTGTGAGCCATCCAGATTTGTTGTTATACCTGCGAGTAATATAAATATTCCAGGCAAGCATGTTATCAGCATATAGTTTCCTAATGTTGCCCCTTTTCCTCGCTCTTTTTGAATCAGATACGTTTTGCCAGTTATTAACCAGTCACAGATGTCTCCTTTATGCAATATTTCATGAAGCTATTTAGCTATAATTGGATGTAAGCTACTTAGATATCTGAGCCAAAAGCCATGCAATTGATCATTTCAAAGATGATTAGGGACTGGAGGCTAAAACATATGAAGAATGGTTGCAGGAATTGGGTTTGTCGAGTGAAAAAGAAGAACTAGGGGTGACATGATAGAAGTGTTCCAATATTTGAAGGGCTGCCACAAAGAAGAGGGTTTCAGCATATTTTTCAAAGCACCAGAAGGCAGGACAAGAAACAATGGATGGAAACTAATCAAGGAGAGAAGCAACCTGGAATTAAGGAGAA
>JANHZT010002232.1:141103-156132 GCA_032468215.1 Stegonotus admiraltiensis | reverse complement strand
GGCAGGACAAGAAACAATGGATGGAAACTAATCAAGGAGAGAAGCAACCTGGAATTAAGGAGAAATTTCCTAACAGTAGCAATAGCAATAAGACTCATATACGGCTTCACAGTGCTTTACAGCCCTCTCTAAGCAGTTTACAGAGTACAAGAAAAATTACCAGTGGAACGGCTTGCCTTCAAAAGTTGTGAGTGTGCCACATCACTGGAGGCTTTTAAGAGACTGAACAGCCACTTGTCTGGAATTATATAGGGCAGTGATGGCGAAACTTTTCGAACCAACCCGGAATAGGAGCTGCCCAGGGTGCATGCCCTTCCCCCCGAAAATGAACTTCCGGTGTCTGGCACGCACATGCAGGCCGGCCAGCTACCCTTCTGGGTTTCTGGCATGCATGTACGTGCGATGATCAGCTGGCCGGTGCGCATGATCACGCAGGAAAATGGAAGACCAGCTCTTCCAGTTACCAGCACTGCCTCATGCAAAAAAGCCAGCTGATCGTTCCGCGCGCATACGCGCCAGAAACCTGTGAGAGGAACGGGCAACGTGCATGCCAGGCGACATGGCTCCGCATGCCACTTCAGACATGCATGCCATAGGTTCGCCATCACGGATATAGGGTCTCCAGCTTGAGGAGGGGGTTGGACTAGAAGACCTCCAAGGTCCCTTCCAACTCTGTTATTCTGTTACCTTGTCTTCTGTTAGGAGTTTTCCAGTTTTTAATCCTTTTTATTTGATTTTTGAACATTTCTCCTGTTATTTCAGCGCCTTTCTCTAAAGATATTTACCTATCAAGTCAGATAGAGTGGGCATGCTCCTAGTCCCCTAAATATTGTCACCTTATGGGAGCTACAAGATGTGCCTTTTCCATGTCAGCCACTGCCCTATGGAATTCTCTTCCTCCTGAAGTTCATCCACTTAGCCTTCAGAAAAGCTTTGAAGGCCTGGCCTTTCTTCCAAGCTCCAGGAGATGATTGGATATTTAATTATTTCCCTGAATATTTAATTTCTGGTAATGGATCTTCTTTCAATTTGTTAATTGTTATTCAGTGAATTTGAGTCTGGATAAATTCTTTTCCAATGTTCAGACATTCATTTTAAGTATCCACATTTTGTTGGTTATGATTTATAATAGTAGGGCATAATAGCAGGTGCAGTTTTCAAACACAGTATAGTTTTGTCTTGCCTGCGGTGGTTGTTCCACTAACCCTACAGGATTAGGCCCTGGTTGCCCAGACCTAGTTCCTGAGTCCCATTGCCCATGTGTCAAAAGACATCCAGATACTTTCATATCTAACGTGTTCCTTGTTGACCTGGGCAACAACTGATCTGGTTATAGGATTCCTTTTCTGTTTTCTCACCATATTAAATGGGTTGGTGGTTACCCTTGGTCTGGTACTTCTTTTAAGACCTGTCTGCATGAATGACTCTTCCGGTATAACAAATAACTGCCACAGAGCTCTGGACCAGTGGTGAAATCCAAATTTTTTTTACTACCGGTTCTGTGGGCGTGGCACAGTAAGAATACTGCAAAATCTCCATTCCCACCCCACTCCAGGGGAAGGATACTGCAAGATCCCCATTCCTGAGGGAAGGATATTGCAAAATCTCCATTCCCTCCCCACTCCTGGGGGAAAGATATTGCAAAATCTCCATTCCCACCCCACTCTGGGGCCAGCCAGAGGTGATATTTGCCGGTTCTCTGAACTGCTGAAAATGTCCACTATCAGTTCTCCAGAACCTGTCAGAACCTGCTGGATGTCACCCCTTCTCTGGACCCCATCAGAGCATTGCAAGCCCCTCACAAGATATTTGTATTTTGCTTTTATTATTTTTACAAATAAAACAAGGCGACAAACCTATCCAACACATCTTCCTCATCTCGTTTTCCCCACAACCACAACTTTGTGAGGTGGGTTATGCTGAGAGAGAGTGACAATGATTCATTCCGCAGTCAGTCAGATATTTAGATTGGATTGGGCATTTTTATCCACTTATCAAGTCTTTCTTCAGGACCTGGGAGAGCTTGATGATGTGGTTTGGTGATGTACAGTATTGTTGCAAGATGTAAGCTTTTCCAAGTAAAGCTTATTATTAATACTGCTTTCTTTTAAAAAAGCTTACGTCTAGTTCTTGTTCAGTAAATTATTTTACTGCACTTGCCAAAAAAAAAGACACACATTTAGATCTGTGGTAATAATTGGATATAATAATATTTTACTTTTTTAAAAAAATATTAAGCAACAGTTTGTTCCTTGTAAGAAATATGAGGCACTTTTCTTAGCATCTCAGATTTTTTTGTGTGTACTGTGAGTCCTTTGGATATGTTGAAGGAAGATCTTTTGTTTTAAATATGAGTCTGACCTGGTCATGTATAATGCACAAGAGTGTGTGAGCTAATGAAACCACCTTGTACCTCTGGCTTACCCACTGTTGTCTTTGCCCAAACCAGGCAGTTTTTCTCCTTCTTTGATTCCCTCCCAAGAGCAGAACCTGGCTGTGGTATTCTTTCAAGACAGACTGAAGGAAGGAAGCTGCTGATAGGAAATGCAGGTTCATCACCCACTTTTTCCCCTCGTCAAATCAGGTTTTTATGTTACTTTATGACAGATGTCTAATTTGCCTCCTTACTTTCTGCATATTTTCATAGCTGACATTTTTAAATACACCTGCTAATTCCTTGACACATAATTATCTATACCTACATCTATTTTTAAAAAATGATAATTATGAACCTTCTATTTTTCATTTTATCATATATAACTACTGTATAAAGTTAAGAGTGATTGGCTATAGTGCATGCTTTTATTAAATCACTGTGTCCTGAATCCTCAATCCTAGTTTGTTTGACACCATAGGAAACTAGTGTGTATGAAAGGCACTTAACGTCTGCCCTCTTACCATCATTTGCAGTCCCTCTGGCACATTCCATGCCTACAATCTCTTAATCCTCAAGGCTACCTATTTGTGTGGCTTAAAATTATAATGATTTTTTAAAAAAAAAATCCTGTTCTCTGCAAATAAATTTAATCCAATCAAGAGGTTTCAATATTGAATACAAACTATTTTAGTGTTTTTTAAATGGACTTCAGTGCGTTAGAATGTTGTGGTTATATAATCCATTTCTGTAGCAATTTGCATTTAGGAGTATAATAAGTAATTGCTATGTATATTAGGGCTGACTACACAGTGCTTCATTTTTTTATTTGAGAGAGGTGCTTTGCAGTGTGCAGGTGTGCGATTATATCTCTCTCTAACTCCTTAAAGCAATTTTGTATTTTCCCAGGACTTTGTGAATGCTCATTATACCTGCCCTGTCATCCCAGCAAAAGACACAGTTGCTGTAAGGAATTGTGGACAGTCACTACATTTGTTTCTCTCCATATTCTGAAGCACATTAATGGAAACAAATATTTTACAGTTTGAGGGGTTTTTTGTTCCCATGAATGCTAGGAAATTCTGTGCTAATCTCTCACAGTTTTCTAATTTAGCAGCCCCATATTTCCTCCCCTATAGAAACCTAGAATAATTAAACTGAAAAGAATACAAACAATTTTTGTTCTGCAGCATCAGTTTTACGGACTCCAATTACTCCTGTAGAGTATTGACTCAGAGTTGCATTTTTGAGTTGCAAAAGTCACACTGCTTTGTCCTATGTACTGAATTCCTTGAGACAGTTGACAATTTTTCTGTAGTTTGCTGATTAAGTGATAATACCCCACTTTATAATGTTTGTATAGAATGTTGAGTCATAACATAGATAATCTATTACTTACCAAGCTGTACACAATAAGTAAATGGGCATGACTTACTCATGAATAAAATTCATTGATTTTAGGGTTAGCCAAAAAAATAAACATACCAGTTATTGAAGATATTAAGGTTCATCACATTTTCTTGATTTAGACTTTTATCAGTAGCACTGGTAGATTAGCTTTCCTCTTGCCACCAACAAAACTTCTCCATTTTGAAAGACTAGACATTTTTACAGGCCCCGCAGCACTGTGATTGGAGGATGATTTGAGCCAGATATCTTTCCATTTTTTCTCTAGGCTTTCTCCTTGCTGTTGCTGCAAAAGCCATCCACAGTCTTGCTAAGGCAAAGCAAGAACAAGGTTGATAGCACTCCCAAGTGGTCTGTGCATACCTGATCAGCTTTAAAAAAATGACACACACACCCCAAGAAACTCAGAACTCCCTGGAAGGTCATGACCCACATTTTGAAAAGCTGTGACTTAGCGTTTTTCTATTCCCTTTGTGTGAGAGAAAAGTTATTTCTCAATTGCTGTGCCTATTAATGGCTTTTGGAATGGACAAGTAAATAAGCCAATCAGAAAGCAGCTAATAGGTTTGTATCTCCCGGGCTTTTATATTCCCTCCCCTAACTGTCACGGTTGACAGTATAAAAGGAGATTCTTGATAGAAAACCATTGCTTCAGTTAGAAAACCGTGGGCAGTTTGGAAGTCAGTTAGAAGGGCAGTTCTGATGCAGTTCTGATGTAGTTCTGAGGAAGAATAGTCAGAAATAACATCGCTTAGAGCGATTACATATATACATATACATATACATATACATATACATATATATATATATCTCTGACACGATATTTAAGCAAAGGAATGAAATACTATTTAGTATTTGAATATATATTGTTTTATTTTTATATAAATAAAAAACATTTATAGTGAACTGCTTCAGAGGCTCATTTGTTAAAGTAGATCTTAATAGAGATAAAGGTTTATGGTACATTGATTTATTTCCTCCACAACACTTTGTGTATCGCAAATTGAGATGCTTGTTGCCGGAGAGTTTTACAGGTTTGAAAATGGTTGTTTTAAACCTTGTGAAATGGCAACGTGAAACTGACCCAAAAGTGTTTGCAGAGGTCATTCAGAGTTCAAAGCTGTTAGATCATCCATAATTCAAGTACCATCATGCAAGTACGGTGATCACAGGGTTTATAACTTAAATGGCATTTAAAGTAAATCGATCCTCTAGAGTTTGGGGGCAGAGTTGGAGTTGATGATAAGGATGCTATTGGGGCGAAGCAGAAGTTTTATAGGCTTACTTTTAATTTTTAATACAAGCAAAAGTCTACTTATAATAAATACGTATTACAGCCCAGGAAATATTTATTGGTTGAACATGACCGATCTACAGTACATGTTGTTATGGATTGTTTTTAAATAGTATATTTTCTGTACTAGGCAGTTAGTTGTACATGATTCTTGTTTTCGGTTGCTTATAAGAAAGAATCTTCTAACAATAAAAATATATAGGTTTCCAAAACTTTCAAGAGCTACATTTTATGCTTCAAAATGATTGGTTCTACCAGCTGTTAATATCTCTTGATGAGCTGCCTTCTTTTCTTTCTTCCTTCCCACCATTTTTTTTACTTTTTGCATTTTAATAAAGCTATAGTTAGAGCTGTTAAATTACAGCTTGGCTGTATTGCTGGAAAAGCTGCTGAAGTTTTTCCTCTTTTAAATGTCTCTTAGCCAGAATTGCTTGCACTATTTATTTATTTATTTTTTGTCTTGATTATGTAAAATGAAGTTTAATCAATTGTATTGAGAAATTAGATGATAGAGATGTGTGGCCTTTAAACATAAAGAATTGTTTGATGATTTTTAGTTATTTTTCCATTCAATTCTCAGAGCCTCTAAGCAGCTAGCTTACAAGGAGCAAAACCATATGTTCTCATTGAGTGTGGGACCAGCGGTCAGGAAAGGGTTACAGCTCGTCTGATTCCAAGAGACCAAGTCTGCCAGCAAAGAAGCTCCTCCTCCTCCTCCTGCTTCCCAGCTTTCAGACTCGGTCTGATTGGGACCAGAAGTATTTCTTGAGCTGCCCAGTTCTTTGACTGTGGTTCTCCAGATTGGCTTTATTGACGATTTTAAAATATCACAATTTTTTCTGCTTGCTTCCATCTGCTTGGTAGAGCTTCCAGCGTGAAGGGTCTAGTGCCCGAGCCCGCTGAAGGCTGCTAGCCAGCACAGGGGGCTGGGGGCTCCCAGCCTCTGGTTGAGCCAACCCCCCTGGACAGCATGAAGGGCTCACGCCCAAGCCCATTGCAGACCCCGGATTCGAGCGGGAGCCTCCCAGCTGCTGGTCGCAGGCTCCGTCCTCTCCTGAATCTGGCGAAACATCACTGCCCAGCCTCATGGAGTCGTTGACTTCTCAGCAGCAAGTTCCAGAGCTGCACACTAATCGCGAGCTCCTTCACCACGAGTGAGTTGGCTTCATGCCGACTACTGCCTTACATCTGTGGATCGGCTTGAATTCACGGCAGCGCAAGTCGTCATCTCCTGGGCTTCACCCATACGCCGCAGCTCTTCCCTGGCATCAGCGGATTCAGCGGACGGAGGTTTGCTAGTTTTGGGTGGCCCATGATGTGGGGGATCTCACACCGGCCGTTTGAACAGTAACAGCTTTCCCGGTGGCCATTTTGGGTCTCCTGCCACGTGTTCTGTAGAGGCATTCTTAGTTGCGGCTTTAAGATGGCAGCCGCAAGTCACTCCAAGGCTCACAAGCAGTCTCTACAAGGGGAAGAGCAACCTGGCACCTCTCAGGCAGTTCCTAAATGAGCCAAAATGTCCCCCCATTCCAAGTCCTCTAAGGCCAGCACTGCCAAAGAGAAGGAGGAACTTAGATTCCATCTAGCAATAGAGAGATCCATCCAGAAGGGTCTGAGAGAAGCCTCAGTGAGGGAGCCTGAACAACAAGCCCAGCTTCCTGCCCCTGTCATACCTGTTTCCCCACGGGTAAACCAGGCTCCACTTTCCTCCACTCCAGCCTTGTCCCCGGATGGGGATTGCCCCTTGCCTGGCCAGGGAGGGGTGGATGAGGCTCTTTTTGGGCTCCAGTCAGATCCTTCCCCCCCCCAAGCAGCTATCCCAGCCTCCTTTGGCCTCCATCCCCCCTCCAACCTCGCAAGACCCCCAACCTGATGCATCAGCTGGGAAGATAACCCATGGGTCAGCCCCCAACCATCCAGGCCCCTTAGTACCCCCAGATCTGGCTACATACATCGAGCAAGCCATTCAGCAGGGCATATCAGCCGAACGGCTTCACAGGACCTCATCTTGGGTGTTGGCCTCTCCGTCCCAGGTTTACGTGGAAGGTTCCTGCTTATCCTTTGAACCGGCCCCTGCTACAGCCCGGGCCCCTCAGGCTGCTGATTCAGACCAGATTCTCTGGAGGGGGAGGAGTTACAGGACCAGGAACTTTACGAGGACGAGGATTTGTCCCTGGAACAACTGTCCTTTGTGGGGCTCTTTAAGCCACAAATGTTCCGCTCACTACTCCACAAGGCTAAGACGGTGACACGCTTGGGCCTTTCCCATCAGGCCCCTGCATTGGGGGAGGGTTGCAACCCCCCTATTCCCTTGTTTGATGAGCCAGTACATGAGGCAGAAGAGATTCCGGGGCCTAAATTGTTCAGAGACATATTACAACATCAATGGGCTTCCCCGGCCTCGGGCCCCAATCCCAATTCTCTGGACAGGCTCCTATATAATCTGGCCCCCGATGTATCCTCCTTGATCCAGGTTCCCTCGGTGGACCCTCCAGTGGCCGTCCTGTCAGCCCCTTCTAATCTGGCGGGTCCACCAGAGGATGGCCTCCGCCCAGAGGAGAAACTCCTGGAAAATTCCTTGGTCAAGGCCCACCAGGCTGCAGCCTGGTCTGTGAAGTCGGCCATGGCTGTGTCCTTTTTTAACAGAGCCTCCATCCTCTGGCTGAGACAGCTTCAGGACCGCCTTCCAGTGTCAGACATCTGCTCCCATCAAGGTATTAATAAGGTGCTGGCAGCATTGGAGTTTTCAGCGGACGCCACGCGTAACTCCTCGTGGTTCACTGCAAAGTCCATCAGCTCCACCATGGCTGCCCATCGGTTGCTATGGCTCCGACAGTGGCAGGCTGACTCTAAATCAAAATGGCTCTTGGCCACCTCCCAGTTTGATGGTCCCAAACTGTATGGGGCCCCATTGGAGCCTCTCCTGATAGAATCTAAGAACAAGTGCCAGGTGTTGCCTAGCTTGCCCCACAGATCAGATTTCTGTCAGGGTTCTTCCTTTTGGCCCTTTCAGGGTTCGGACAGGGGTTTTGCGAGAAACAAGCCCCAGAGTTTTTTTCCCCCCAGGCAAACCTGTTTCCAGGATAGGCAGGGTCCCTCATCCACTACGGGCCAGTCCAGGCATCCCTTTCGGGGGGCAGGGTCACCCCTTCCATAGGAGTCGCTGATTACTCTCTCTCCCCTCCCATTGGAGGCTGCCTGGCTCTCTTTGCCGGCCAATGGGAGGTGACCACCTCAGACGCTTGGGTCAGGGAGACGGTCAGGTCAGGCCTCTCCCTGGAATTCGTCTCCACCCCTCTGGATTGATTTCTCCGCTGCCCCGTCTCTCAGGAGCTGGGCAGCGAGGCTCCTTGTGGCATCGGCCATTCAACATCTTTTAGAAATTCGTGCCATAGAACCGGTGCCTCAGGAGCAGCACGGATACGGCTTTTACTCCCGCCTGTTTGTCGTTCAGAAGTCCTTGGGGGGATGGGGAACAATTCTCGATCTCAAGTCCTTGAACCATCGGGTCGCCTACTGGCAGTTCAAGATACAATCCCTCCAGACCATATTGGAGGGCATATATACCAGGGATTACCTCTCGTCAATAGACCTGATGGAGGCATATCTCCACATCCCGATCCACCCGGCCTATTGAAAATTCCCCTGGTTTTGTCACGCAAGTTGTCGTTACCAGTATCGTGCTCTCCCATTTGGCCTATCCTCGGCTCCCCGAGTGTTCTCCAAATTGATGGCTGTGCTAGCGAGCCACCTCCGGACGCTGCCAATTCGGCTCCAGTTCTACCTGGACGACCTCCTCATCCAGTCCGCTTCGGAGCAGCTTCAGGACCTGGAAACCACTCTCCGAGTCCTGAAGACCCACGGATTTTCCATCAACTTGGCCAAGAGCCATCTGATACCGACAACTCGCATACAACACCTGGGAGCAATAATCAATTCAGTGGAAGGCAAAGTCTATCTTTCCAAGGACCACCTGTCTAGTCTGCGGTCACTGGTCAGGTCAGTCACATCAGGGAACCATGTTCCCCTGGCTTCTCTGTCAAAATTCCTCAGGAAGATGGTATCTTGCATCGGCATTGTTCCGTGGGCCCGTCTCCACTGCAGGGCTCTGCAGTGGTTCTTACTTCCCTACCAGAAACAACACTTGGGATCCTCCCTCAACCTGTCCGTCTCCCCCCCCCGGGGTCCACCTCTCCCTCCAATGGTGGGTTTCCAGGGCGGCCCTCAAAGGAAGGGACTTCAGGGATCACCATTGCCTCATCTTGACGACAAATGCCAGCCTCCAGGGATGGGGGGGCTCATCTAGCCTCAGCCATCGTTCAGGGCTGCTGGACTCAGGCCGACTTGGCCCTCAACATCAATTGACTAGAGCTGCAGGCCATCCATCTGGCCCTCAGGGTTTTCCAGGACAGAGTGCGAGACAATCACATCCTAGTCTGGACAGACAATGTGGCCGTCAAGGCCCATGTAAACCTAGAGGGGACCCGATCTCGCCTCCTTATGGAGGAGGCGGAGAGCTTGGGAGCCTGGGCAGAGACACATCTGAGGTCCTTACGGGCCTCTCACATCTCAGGGATGGTGAACACTGAGGTCAATTGGCTCAGCCGATCCACAGTGGACCAGGGGGAATGGAGCCTGGACCCGGACCTGTTCCGGGAAATTGCCGGTCGCTTCGGCATCCCGGTGGTGGACCTGTTCGTCACCGGGACCAACCGTCAGACAGACAGGTTCTTCTGCCGCTTCCCGGAGCTGGGAGCGGAGGCTGTGGACGCTGTACACACCGCCTGGCCTCCGGGTCTTCTCTACACATTCCCCCCCCCTTCCTCTGGTGGCCAAGGTGATTTGGAAGATGCTGGTGGAATGTGCGGAGTTGTTACTCATTGCCCCCCACTGGCCTCACCAGCCTTGGTTCAAGGACCTGCAAACATTGTCGGTTCGCAGGCCATGGCTCCTTCCTTGGGACAGAGTGGTTCTTCGACTGGGCTCCCTGTGACATCTGGACCCTGGTTGGCTACAACTAACCGCCTGGAGGTTGAGCGGGGCCTGCTGAGCGAAACCAGGTTGCCTCCACAGGTCATCTCCACCATTTTGGTGGCTCGCCGTCCATTGACGACCTGGCTATATGATTCCACCTGGAGGTCATTCACCATGTGGTGTCACTGACGAGTCATCATCCCCATGACTGCTTCCACCAAGCAGGTGCTGGAGTTCCTCCAGGAGGGTTTCGACTCGGTTTGGCTCCCAACACCCTCCGCAGGCAAGTAGCCGTTCTTTCATCTATTCTGTGCTGTGGGGCTAAGGGCTCCCTGTCCAGTCGCACCCTCATTTGTCAGTTCCTCAGGGGTGCGACTAACCTTCATCCTCCACCGGTCCACAGGTACCCCACCTGGGACTTGCCAAAGGTCCTTGACACTTTGACCCGAGGACCCTTTGAATCCCTGCGGGAGGTGGGGTTGCACTTCCTCTCTTATAAGGTGGCATTTCTCATGCCATTACCTCAGCGTGATGCATATCGAAATTGGCCGCCCTCTCCATCAGGGCGGACCTATGCATAATCCACTCCGATTGCGTGGTTCTCAGGTTGGACCCCACCTTCCCAGGTTGGACCCCACCTTCCTTCCGAAATTGAATACGCCATTCCATAGGGCACAGAAATTGGTTCTCCCTAATTTTTGCCCATCTCCGTCCCATCCCTTAGAACAGGCTTGGCACACCCTGGACGTCAGGCAGGCCCGTAAGATCTATTTGCGGAGAACCTCTTCCCTGCGACGAATGGAGTCCCTCTTCGTCTCGTTCCTACTGGCCTCTCTGGGCCAGAAGGTGTCCTCCACCATGCTGGGACGATGGCTTCGGGCGTCTATCACCAAGGCTTACAAGTCCCTAGCCTTGCCAGTCCCTCGCCGCCTCACGG
Organism: Stegonotus admiraltiensis; assembly: GCA_032468215.1. NCBI lineage: Eukaryota > Metazoa > Chordata > Lepidosauria > Squamata > Colubridae > Stegonotus > Stegonotus admiraltiensis. Next base: position 145,146 of record JANHZT010002232.1, on the reverse strand, counting down.
CTCACTCCACCCGGAGTGCAGCCTCTTCAGCAGCTTGGGCCACTCAGGCTTCCCTTGAGGAAGTCTGTAGGGCTGCTGCCTGGGCTTCACCTGCTCCCTTTATCCGGCATTATCGGCTGGATAGGTTCACTTAGGTGGATGCGGCCTTCGGCCATAGGGTGTGGCAACAGGTCCACCAGGGGCAGGCTTCACCGGACCGGGCAGGTCTCTCCCTATAGGACCTCTGCTTTGGCATGTCCCTTTCCTGACTGCTGGCCCCACGCTCAATGAGAATGGGCGTTGCCTCACCTGAACGCCCCTTCTGATGGAGCTGGGGCCAGCGGTCAGCCCCACCCTCTTGTTCGCCCACTCCGGTTCGGTCGGTGTACTTTACCTTTTCTTTTGCAGCTCAAGCGTCTGTCTGCCGCATCCTCCCTCATCAGAAAGCTGGGAAGCAGGAGAAGGAGGAGGAGCTTCTTTGCTGGCAGACTCAGTCTCTTGGAATCAGATAAGCCGTAACCCTTTCCTGACCGCTGGCCCCAGCTCCATCAGAAGGGGCATTTAGGTGAGGCAATGCCCAATTAAAGCAATAATAGAACATACCATCAATCTGATGTGCCACCCATAATAAATCATGATTTTTATACTTATCAAGTGAGTCTTACCCTTTTCTGTTTATTGTCTGTCTTGCTATAGTTCTTAGCTTAATACTGTAGTATCATGAAAAAGATGAAGCAGCAAGATATATTTAATGTTTATTACAAAGGAAAGGAATTCTCAAACTCTTTTTGCTTACGCATGCTTATTTATTTCCTGCCTTTTTTATTTCTGTAACTAAATCAAGGCGATGAACATACATAATATTCCTTCCATGTCCTATTTTCCCCACAACAACAGCTCTGAGAGGTGGGCTGGGCAGAGAGGAGGTGACTAGTCCAAGTTCACCCAGACACTTTTTCCTGTTTAAGATGGGACTAGAACTCAACACACTATATCAGTTTCTAGGCCAGGATTTTAACCACTATACCAAACTGGCCTCTCTTAACATTTATTTAAAGTTATATAGAATGAGGTTACTAATTAAGGAGCCTATGTATTGCTAAATAGCAGTTTTTAATTCCTTCACATCTTTGTAAGATATTCATAAGGTTATGTGGTATCAACACCACTGTTTTTTTAATAACTGCAACATGCTGTAGGTAATACTGTGATCCTGTTGAAAAATACAATAGAGGCTTGAAGCAACATTAGCAGTCTCTCGTAGAAAAATTGCAAATACAATTTTTACTTCAATTAAAAATTGAGCTGAAGTGAAACCCCACATATGAACGATGTGATGCAGGTAACTATTTGAAATGCAAATTCATGTACTTTTTTAAAAAAAAAATCTTAAGTTTTGCACTCAAAACCCCTATGCAGAAACCCCAAATGTGAATGCTTTGATAAGCAAGAAGGTTTAAAGTCCTGGTGTATTCAGATTCTTGCTTTAAGACTCCAGCTTTCATAGTGTATTTACACTTGGGTAAAAGAAACCATGTTTTTGTCCATATAACGAGCAGAGTTTGTTGTGCTTCTTTTTGTTTGTTATGCTGCTCCTTTTTGTTTTTGCAAAGCATTACTCAATTTGTTTTGAACATTTCTGGCTCTTCTGGGATATAATTATGTATCTGCAAGTAGATTTTCTTGTTCCCATGTTTGTAAGTAGAGCATAGCTTTAGCATAGCTTTGGTGTTCACTTTATACAAGAGCTCTTGAACAGGAATGGAAGGCCACTGAATATCGGAATTGATGAAGCTGTCTTTATATCCAGCTAACTCAATCAGAATAGACCTGGAAGGGACTTTGGAGGTCTTCTAGTCATCCTTGGCATTCTTCTGGACTCGCGACTGTCCTTAGTGGACCATCTGATGGCCGTGTCTAGGCGGGCCTTTGCACAGGTCCGCCTGATGCGCCAGTTGCGACCCTTTCTAGATAGGGTTGCTCTACGTACAGTCACTCACGCTCTGGTCATCTCCTGCCTGGACTACTGTAATGCTCTCTACATGGGGCTGCCCTTGGGGTGCACCCGGAGGCTCCAACTGGTCCAGAATGCGGCCGCGTGGGTTGTTACGGGAGCCTCCTATTACTCCCTGGTTACACCTCCTGCGTGAGCTGCACTGGCTGCCAGTGGTTCTTCGGGTCCGCTTCAAGGTGCTGGTGCTGACCTATAAAGCCCTTCATGGCATGGGTCCGGGGTACTTGCAGGAGCACCTCCTACCGGCCTCCCACTGCCCAGTGCGCTCACAGAGGGCTGCCCTCTTCCGGGAGCTGTCGGCCAGACAATGTCGGCTGTCGGCTCCCAGGAGGAGGGCGTTCTCTGTGGCCGCACCAACCCTCTGGAACGAGTTACCCACTGGGCTCCGGACAGCTCCTGATCTCCGGACTTTCTGCAAAGACCTGAAGACATGGCTTTTTAAACAAATTGTGTGATCTGTTTTGGAGAATTTTTAATCGTTTGTGCGGTTTTAATTACATTTTAACCTTATTTATTGTGATTGTTTTTATGTTGCTTTGATAGTTGTGAGCCGCCCCAAGTCCTTCGGGAGAAGGGCGGCATAGAAATTTTAATAAACACCCTGCTGAATCAGGAGACCTGGCCTATACCATTCCATACAAGTGACTGTTAAAAGCCTCCAGTGATAAAGCACACACAACTTCTGAAGGCAAGCTGTTCCACTGGTTAATTGTTCTCACTGTTAGGAAGTTTCTCCTTAACCCCAGGTTGCTTCTCTCCTTGATTAGTTTCCATCCATTGTTTCTTGTCTTGCCTTCTGGTGTTTTGGAAAATAAATTGATCCCCCTCTTCTTTGTGGCAGCCCCTCAAATAATGGAATGCTGCTATTATGTCAACTCAGATCAACTGACTGTAAGGTTCTCCAAAATGTTGTATCAGGATAAAAATCCACCTCTACTTGGAGAAGCTATGGATTGATCATGAAGTATTTTGTTTACAAAATGTGTAGTATGCTATTAAACTCTGTAGAAATCAAGCCAGAATATGTTATGCATTGGAAGCAATAAGTGCCCCTATTGCACAAGATACACTGGTTGCCATTTTGGTTCTGGGTCCAATTCATTACATCAGTTATTACTTTAAAGCCCTTTATGGCATGGTATAAAGGGTATCTAAGAAGATGCGACACCCCATTGGGATTGTTATGTCCCACTCCAGCAGAAGCTGATAGCTATGAACCATATATATCAAGGAAATTCAACTGGCAGGGTCCAGAAGAGCCTTTTCTGCTGTGGTCCCCCTCCATTTGGAATACTCTGACACCAGACATAAGATACACCCCATCCCTATGGACCAAGGGTGTCAAACTGGATTTCTTCGAGGGCTGGATCAGCACTGTAGTTCTCTGCAGGCCAACGGGGGGTGGGGGGGAGACCGGATGGATGCCTTCTGCAGCACTTTGTTGACCAAAATGCAGCACGGGGGGCTGCCTGCAGCCCCTCCCCATGCCCCATTTTGCCCAGCAGAATGCTGCAGGAGACTGTCCAGGCTGAAAATGGGGTGTGGGGGGACAGGCTGGTCCTCTGCTATTTCCAGGCTGGCCCCATGTGCCAGATTTAAGCAACCCGCGGACCAGATCTGGCCTGAGGGTCTTGAGTTTGATACTCCTGGTATAGACCTTCTAGAAAGACCTTAGAACCTTGCTCTGCCAGCTGGTCTGGGCCCCCCGAAGGTGGTGCTTTATGCTGGGTGGCTGACGGGATAGAAAGAAGTTCCTACCCTTGTGCCATCAGTCCTATTTTGTTTTTAGTTTCTATTTAATTCTTGTTAATTTTTTCTGTATTTTTTTTCCTCATTGTATAAGTGCCCAGAGTTGCTTCAATAGTGAGAATGGGTAGCATATAAATTTATTTTATTTTGTTTTATTTTTGTTTTATTTATTTATTTTGCTTTGATTTATATGCCGCCCTTCTCCGGAGACTCAGGGCGGCTTTCAATGCGTTAAGCAATAGCCTTCATACTTCTGTATATTGATACAAAGTCAGCTTATTGCCCCCACAATCTGGGTCCT
>JANHZT010002232.1:90471-106539 GCA_032468215.1 Stegonotus admiraltiensis | reverse complement strand
GATAATAAGCCCAATCGGGCTTTTGAGCACATGGCAATAAGGCCAAGCACTTATTTCAGGGTTCAAAAAAATATAAGGCAGGGTCTTATTTTCGGGGAAACACGGTAATAAATATACATGCAAGGAGGAGGAAGATCCTAAGCTATCAACTCTTTTATGAGTAAAAACACTTGAATATGAAATAATCATAAAAGAAAGTTCTTTCTTCTGACTAATTGGAGTGATATGAGTTTTGATTCATTATTTACTATTATTTGCCAGGCCAGGATTGACAGATCTTAAAAAGATCTTCTCCAGGATGATCTATCCCCAGCAGGCCTTTCAAGCCTTCTAGCAGTGCACCTGGTGCCACTATATAATCAAATCCTTTCCCTAAGAGTTCTAATCGTTCTAATTGTTCTCTTCTTTCTTTTCATCTTTCTTTTTCTTTATATCTTTTTATTAAAAGTTTTACAAAGAGCATAAATCATAAACTAATAAAGAGTAAAAGCAGTAAAGAAAGGGGAAAAAGGAAGAAAAAAAGGGAAAAAATTCAGAAAGAATAAAAAGAAAGAAAAAGCTTTCGATTTCCTATAAAGCAAATATAATTGCAATTACAAAATTATCTCTTACTCAATGATTACAGAAAAGTTCATCCTTTTCTATTATCACCAAAACCACAAATCATAAATTCATTTTTCTATTTTATGCAACAAGTCTACAAGGGCTTTCCAATCGAACTTAAATGTGTTTTTTTAATCTAATCACAGAAGTTAATTCAGTCACCTCTGCAAGTTCCATCCACTCCACTAACCTTTCCTTTTTCTTAGAAATTCATACCTTCCCACTTTTGAGCATATAATAGTCTTGTTGCAATTATCATATATAAAAACAAAGTCTCATGGCTTTTTTCTATCCATTAGTCCCAAAAGAAATGTCTCTGGTTTCAGTTGTACTTTAACTTTTAAAATCTTTTGAATTTATGTACCTTTCTTTTCATCTTTCATTAAGGACTACCTCAAGGGACTTGAGGACACAAGGGGCTGGGCTGGGCACAATATGTTTCACTATGATATTCTCAACTTGGTCATTTATGTCTCACATGAGAACTTTGAATTGATTTATTTTATGATCTGTTTGTTTTCTTTAAAGAACTAGAATTTGCTGGAAGATGGAAGAACCTCAAGGGATGATTAAAATAACTATAATAATCTTAAAATGGTAATGCCCACTTATATTCATATTGTTTTGTATTGTTAGAAATTATGAGTTAGGGACACGGTGGCTCAGAGGCTAAGATGCTGAGCTTGTCGATCAAAAGGTCGGCAGTTCAGCGGTTCGCGTCCCTAGTGCCGCGTAACAGGTGAGCTCCTGTTATTTGTCCCAGCTTCTGCCAACCTAGCATTTTGAAAGCACGTAAAAAAAAATGCAAGTAGAAAAAATAGGGACCACCTTTGATGGGAAGGTAACAGCGTTCCATGCACCTTTGGCATTTAGTCATACCGGCCACATGACCACAGAGACGTCTTCAGACAGCGCTGGCTCTTCAGTTTGAAACAGAGATGAGCACCGCTCCTTACAGTCAGGAACGACTAGCACATATGTGCGAGGGGGAACCTTCACCTTTACCTTTTTATGAGTTAGTTGCTACCTATTATTTAATATCATGATGCTATTAAGACTTTCTTAAACAATTATTTTATTAGAAAGGAGCTAGCCACAGTGCATATTTTAGGTACAGATTTATATAGGCTGAAAGTTGTCAAGGATTTTCATTCTCTAAAAATAAAAATGCTTCACAGGCAAGTAATATTCTCATACTGTGAAACTTCAATTTTTCGGGTCTAAGCTTCTGCCTATACAGTTGAATATTTCTTTCCACCCTGGGATTCCCACTTTCCTACTCATCCTCTACTTATCTTTTAAATTAATTGAATCTTAACTTTTTTTAAAAAAAAATAAGGATGCTTCAACTCAGCATGGAAGTGAAATCAGATTTGTGAATAATAGCAATTTGCTGGGAGTAGATTTAATAAAATAACATCTGAAGCACAATATGTGTAATCAGATTCAGGCCAGGAATTATCATTTAAATTTTAAATTAGTATGTCATCAGTGAGAACAGTTCAGTTGGTTATCCCACTTGGTTTTTGAAATATTTTGAAAGGTTTTTTAAAAAAATAGTTGCCTTTTACTGAGTTGATTTTCATGCAGTGCTAACCTATTTTAGTACTTCATGCACAGGTTGGAATAAGACTGACCAGAGCCTTAAATTAATAAATTTCTCATTCTTTCCTGTTGCTTTCATACATAGCTGAGAAAACAATTTTGAAAAAAAAAAGTTTGATACTCTTTCCAAGAGATTGGCTTTTTCTTACAGAGAAACTAAGAATTCATTTAAAAGAAACTAGTCACATTTAAACTTGCAAATTTTCAAATCATGCATTGTTCAGTTGGTTTACAGTAACAGAGTTGGAAGGGCCCTGGAGGTCATCTAGTCCAATACCCTGCTCACGCAGGAGACCTGTACTAGGGATTTGAACTGCTGAACTGCTGACCTTTGTGATCAACAAGCTCAGTGTTTTAGACACTGAGCCACCTAGTCAGGCGGGAGGTAAATAAACCTAGTCAGTTTATTTACCTCCTCTGATTTTGACTTAATCTCGGATTCATAGGTAGCAACAAGTTAACTTCCATGAGATGCCAGTTTTTCTTTAGGGCCCTGAGAGAAAGAAAGAGCAATGGACTATAGTCACTTATGTTTTGTCCACATGATCCTTTTTTAAAAATACTAACTTTCTCCCTCCCCAATTAAATGTTATTCTGGCTTTACATTTACTTGCTGCATTGCTGTATAGCATTCATCCCAACAAAAACATTTCTTCATCTCTTAAGAACCACTTATTAAGCATCAGTGTAAATAAATGTTTGTTTGAAAGAATTTGTCCAGAAAAAAAATGAAAAAGCTTGAGAATAAAGATTTAGTAAACATCTTATTCGATTGTATCTTACTAGGATATGAAGTTACAAACATACATGAGTTCTCTGTCCCTCCTAATTGCCTTTTCACACAGCTAGAAGTGTATTTAATTTCTATAAGTATTTCTCAGTTATGTTACCTAGATAAAGAGTATTTGGTGCTCTTTGAGGTTGGTTGTTTTCTTGCAGACATGACCATGTTTCCCCGAAAATAAGACCCTGTCTTATATTTTTTGAACCCCGAAATAAGCGCTTGGCCTTATTTTCAGGGAAGTCTTATTATTATGGGGAACATGGAGCGAGACGGGGATCATTTTGCCATCTTACTTGATTTCCAGCTCTGTCTCCCTAACCCTAACCAGAGGAAATGGCGTGGACCGGCTGTTCATGCGGTTAAATATTTTCAGAGGAGGGCTTATTTTCTGGGGGAGGGCTTATTTTTAGAGAAACACGGTAATTACCCAAACTAGGTAACATTCAACCCTGATCTACAAATATTCTCCTTTATTGTTACCTAGATGTTCATCACTGCCATTCATTTGGTTCATCACTAGAGATCATTGAGTACTTGTGAGGAAGAGTTAACTCTGAAAAAATAGGCATTATTTTTTGATAATGTTAAGTCCTATCTATTTCTCTTTCTTAGGAAAGGATTTATGTGCCATGCTGTCCTTACCCACATCTTTCTTTTTAACCCTACATTTGAGGTTAGAAGTACTGTATATTTCTATATGAAAATAGATGGGTATAAAAAAGTGACTTTCTTCTTATGATATCCTTATTTAAAGCCATCCTTTAGCTGATGTTCAACCAATAGTTGGGTTCCCATATTATCTTGTTTTGTTTTGTTTGAGTGCCTTCAAGTCTGTTTTTGATTCCTGGCAACTGCCTGGGCAAGTTCCTGCAGTTTTTCTGGCACAATTTTCAGAAGTGGTTTGTCATTGCCTCCTTCCTAGGGCTGAAAGAGAGGGACTGGTCCAAGATTACCCAGTTGGCTTCTTGCCTAGAACTCACAGTCTCCTGGTTTCTAGCTTGGCACCTTAACCACTACACCAAGCTGACTTTCTTATCCAATGTGGAAGTATTATTTTCTGCATACTTTTACTTAGCATATTTTATATCTTTTTTTCTTCCATCGAAAGATGTGAAGTGCCATATGTTCAGTTCCCAGATGTCTCCTATTCAGACACTGCCAAATCTATACCTGTTTAGCTGCATTATATCATATCCCTCAGATCATGCCCTGGGAATATATTATTTGGTTAGCTGATGTTGGTTGCAGGAGCACAGAAAATATTTTAAATGAATAGATTTGTGTTTGCATTTTTGGTCTTCACTGAATTTGGTGCTTTTCACTCCACTATTGTTCATTGCTTAACCCTGTTTCCAATGCTACTCCTGTGTTTCATATATTGTTTGAATTACTGGTTGGCAGAATGTGTGCAGATTCTCTATATTACATTCCCACACATGAACCTTATATTATAATTGAAACTGCAAAATGACATTTCTGTATCAGCAATTGCTCAGCACCATCTTGCCAGGACAGCCAGAGGCAGGAATTTGAAATACAATTTCTGAAGTGTGTCATCTGTAGAAATTTACTTTGGAGCAAAAATCTATACTTGCTATTATTCTCCTGTGATATGTTCTCTTCTTTAACAGTTTAACAGGGAATCAACTTCTTGTTATGAAGTCTACGAAATATAATCTCTTATGGATCTTTAAAGACAAACAGATCAATTGTAGGCTAAACTTTTGTAATCCAGAATCATAAAGTCTTATTCCATAATAAATATGTTATCTTTAATAATGAGACAATTTTGTTGTTTTAAATTGTTTTCTGTTTTTCCTTTTCCTTCTGTATGTACTGATAAAAGTCTTCAAATATCAGCAAGAAGTCAAGAGATACTTGGGAAGAGAAAAAAGCTTATGAATGATAGTATATTTTAATATATCGGAGTTGGTAAACTCTTTGTATAATCTTCTGTCTCTTAATTCCATTTAAGCGTGAATTACAGCTTATTACCATTAAAAGCAAGAGGAGGAAGCAGAGCTTTAATTGGTCTTCTTTAAAACTAATAAGGTACTACACACAAAATCTGTGTACTAGGATGCCTAACTTACTTGGAGGCTAAGCAGGGCTGGGCAGGGATAATATTTGGATGGGAGACTTCCAAGGATAAAGGCTAGACTGGGAAGTTTTTAAAAAATCTGGAAGAAGCAATGGTAAATTTCTAAAAAAGAAACCATTATACAAATGTATCAATGAAACCACCAGGAATTTATCTCAGCTTGAAAGAGACTTGATTCTACTCTCCATATGCTTAGAACACGGGCTGGTTTTCTGCTCACTTTATTTTTCTCTGTACAGTTGCAAATATTATTCTTGAGATGTTCATTTCATTATTATTTATGGCTTGTCAAGAGTAATGTTATTATTGTTGATTACTCACAATAGGTTATTTCATCAAACTGTTTTCAAAATGCTTGAGGAAAAAAAACCCAAGAGGTGAAATTTCATAATTAATGTACCCACATGATTTGTAGTGTTGTGTGATTGATTTTTTTTCACTCTGCAGAAAGAAATAAACACTTAAATTCCTCTTGTTTGGTTTCTAATGGCCTTGTTGTCAAAATAATAACCTTTTTTCCCCTTAAGCCTACCCTTTGTAGGCTTCAGAAAATTATTTGCAAGAACAGGCTAATTTTACTGAATTTGGGGGCATGGTATAAACTACACCATTATTGTTGAATATATGCTAATCTAGGAACTATACCAGGATTTTTTTATCTGCATGATATATGTGCTTTTTTCCCCCTCAGAGGTTCATATTATGGTTCTAGATTGAAATATTTGAAATGTGTAATGGATATGACCCTAAACATGGGTTCACATATACATAATGAGTGCTTAGATGTGTACATAAAGAGCCATGGTGGCGCAGTGGATAGAATGCAGTACTGCAGGCTATTTCTGCTGATCACCGACTGCCAGCAGTCTAGCAGATCGAATCTCACCAGGCTCAAGGTTGACTCAGCCTTCCATCCTTCTGAGGTGGGTAAAATGAGGATCCAGATTATTGGGGGCAACATGCTGACTCTGTAAACTGCTTATAGAGGGCTGTAAAGCACTGTGAAGTGGTATATAAGTCTAAGTGCTATTACTATTGTTATATTTATTTGAAAAAAATACAAATATTGAGTTAGCTGGTTTTAGGAAAACGAAATAGGATTGTTCCATTTGGATGGAAGATCAATAATAAAAAGCCAAATTGAGGAACCGGAAAAAATTGCACTTCTGAAGAAGGCACTTCTGTATTGTGGCCAATAAAACTACTGGAATATATTCATTCTCCATTTTATAACAATGGATTACATATATTACCATCGCTAATGAAATTAATAGGCATGTGTGTACCTAGCCTTAGATTCAAATAATCCTTTGAGATTACTAAACCTTTAGTCATGCACTGCACTATGTTAGTATCACTTCCTTTTATTCTGAGTTAGGTTTTGCTTTGTAGGTTATAATCTGAAATTTATAATGGGATCCTTAATACTTTCCAAAATCAAGATTCAGAGTTTTAAAGTTTTCTCAGTCATCACTGATGAATCACTGGAACTCTTGACAGTGAAATGGGAGACAAATCCTTGAATCACTGTCATGCCCCAGAATATAACTTTATATACTGTTGTTGCTCTCTAGCCCCATCTAGTGGCCGGAGAGACAAATACCAAGTATATTGTTTGAAGCTGACCCCACCCCATTACCCATCAGCCTGCACTCAAAACAAGTGCACGCGGGGAAGCCAGACTCCATTTCCTTTAGCATTTGGAGAAGGCAGAAGCACAAAGAAGAATCCATCTTAATCTGTGGCACATGGTTATCCAAGGACAAACCCACATCCCACACACGCAGCATTGCCAGTGAGATTTAAATCGTTTGTATTTATTAATTGTTATGTTCAGCAGTAATTTAATACTGTCTATCTTGTATTTGGTTCTCATTATATGTATCTCTATTTTCTCCAGTTTCACTATATCCTGTTCTTTCAATAAAGCATTCAGATCTACGCAAGCAGTCTGTTTTATTAGAGGACAGGTGGGTTTAGCTGCATGTCAAGCTGCAAACAGACTAACATGTAGTGAGGACAGAACAATCACCATGGGCTTTTGTAATTTATCTTCAATAAAAGGACAAAGAAATAAGGACTTTGAAGTCAACATTTTTAAAAATATTCCCCTATTTAAGATAGGGCTTGCAAATGCACTCTAGTAAATTTTAAGGAACTCTAGACATTTTGAACTCCTACTCGCATTACTTTCTCTTGCTATGGAAACCTACTTATCATTGCTCTATGGTTATTAAAACCCATTTTCTATAAATCCATATTTAGTTGCAGTAAGCTTTTAATGTCTATGAAGATTCTCAGTCATCCAGGTCATGGTTGTCCATGGTGCTTTTTTCAAGAGGCAATTGGACTTTCTGGTTTTTCTTTAAAGATGTTTTGCTTCTCATCCAAGAAGCTTCTTCAGCTCAGCCAAGAAACTTTTCCACCTAAGGAAAGAAGTTATCAGAAAGACGAGTGAGGAATTTCCTAGAATGGATGAAGTTTAACAGAGTTTCTCTTCCAGCAGATATTTATCACTCCTACTTTATGCCTCCTTGGGGAAAAAAAAAACCCTGCACTTTGCTTTTGGGAAGCATCATCCCACTTTTTCCCTTGCTAGAAATACTATTATATTTATTTATTTCATTGTAATCTAAATACCCCCTGCAAAGCATCACCAAGTTCCTTTACTTGAACTTTAAGCAAACTGTATCCTTTAGTTGCCTAAATAAATTTGCTGTCCCGCATTCAGAACTGAAGGACAGTTTTAAAAATAAACTCCATTGCTTAAAGTACCGACATAGGGATTACAAAAGCCATAACAATCAAAAAGTATTATTCTTCCTATTTTCTGAGTGGTTTCAGAGACCTCTCTGAAGCAAAAGTCTGCATCTAAGACTCTATTCAGGATTTTTTTCCTGTGACTTCAGCATCCTTCAGTTTTAAAGCCATCTCAGCCAAATGCATTTTTTATCAATCCTTGCAGTGCAACCTATCTCATGTTTCCAGTGCATCATCCAGATCGTTCACACCAAATCCCAGAAAGTAATACCTCCTATCAGCACTTTTTGTTTAAAAAATCTGATTCTTCTTCTACCAGATTCTTCTGTCAGTGTTCCAGAACAACCCAACTCCAATTAAAAACTCAAAGACAAGCTTCATCCCAAAAGCTTCATTTATTGGAATAGGTATACTAGCACATCTGGGAAAACCCAAATCTGAGAGTTCCAGGTTTTCTCTTAATAAATCAAAACCCCATATCCAGCCCCTGCACACATCAGTCCATCACATGGCCCAATCACCATCTGTCCCAACTTGAGACACCTCTGCAACCACTCCTTCGCCAGATGCAGGAACGCCATGAGCTTGACTGAAAAGAAGAATACTATTATGTCTAACAAAAATCACTCTTATCAAATCCAGGGGTGGATTCTACTTACCTTTACTACTGGTTCACAATGGGACTGCATGCGCGTGCTTCTGCACATGCGCAGAAGCTTCTGCGCATGAGCAGAAACTTTCTGATGATGTCTGGGTCAGTGGGCGGAGCTTCCCACCAGTTTTACTACCAGTTCTTGCGAACCCGTCCGAACCGGGGGCAACCCACCACTGATCAAATCCCCTGTCCTACTGCCTAAGAAGTGGCAGCATGGAAGCTTCCAAGGTTAATATGGCTTCCAAAGCTGACACTACCTTCCTGATCCTTTTCTTGCCCCAGAAGGATAGGTGAGAGCAACCTATAGTTCCCGGAGTTTTGACTTTTCCCCTTATATTGTTAGTAGTTGTCACTATTTGTAGTAGTATAATTTGTCTCACTTGATAAGTCTTAGAGTTTGTTCTCTCACATCCCTGATCCTTCTCTCTGGCAGACAGAATACTTAATGAGCTGATAGGTCTAATAAAGCACATGTTCAGGAGCTATTTGCAATATTGAAGTGACTTTTATGTAACTCAGCATTTTGCAGAATTCAATTTAGGGATCAGTTCTTTGGATCCAGAGCTAGAAGGGTTCTTCAGAGCAAGCATGCCTCCTTTAAAAAGTTGTTTCTTTTGCTAGGGTTGCACAACAGTCATATAAATCCTAGAAAAATGCATGTTTCACTTAATCAGATTCCACCAGGGTGCAACAGGATGTGTTAGTGTTAATTCAGTGCATCTCCTTTGTCCTTGAGGCAGGGGTGATACAGTTTGGACTGGTTTGACCAAACCGGTAATGATGGTGACGGGTAGTTCAGAGAACTGGTAGCAATGGTAGCATGAGGCTCCGCCCACCCATCCGATCATCGTTACTTCCTGGTTTTAATCAGGAAGTAGCCTGCTTTTTACTCTCTGCTCATGTGCAGAAGGGTTTACGCATGCGCAGAGGGTCCGCACACGTATGTGATGAGTGTATTTCTGAACCGGTAGGGGAGATAAGTAGATTTCACCCCTGCCATGAGGGATATCCTTTGCTGTTTATTGCGCAAGAGAACTCAGATCCTGTAATTTGTCTACCCTCTTCATCACTATGTTCAGTACATAAAATAAACATCTTAATAAGAGAAAGATGCTCTCTCTGTTATGTAGGCACACACCATTTCCCCCCTTGCCTAGATATAAAAACTTTGTTTCTAAAACAAAGCAGGAATGTAAAGGGGAAAGATGTTGCTGAATGGAGAATGATAACAGAGGGGATTAACCTTCAGATTATATGTTGGCAGTTCTAGGGACAAAGGAAGTGGGTGTCTCTATTTCAAGAAAAAAAATCCCATTTCTGTAGAATTAGGCAAATAGGCAAATACATTTGAGCTATGAACTGATAGGTTTGATTGATCTTTTTTGTTTCTGTGTGTTATGCTGAAGTCTCGTTGTCTTTCTTTCTGTTTACAAGCTCAGTAAATGTATTTTATGTCAGCCTTTTTTCATAGTTTAATAGCATATTCCAGAATACCCAGAAATTTATTTTCCTACTCAGAATCTTCTTGTAATAATACTAATGATTCTTGAAAATCCCTTGTCCCTTTACTGGAACTGCGAAGTGAGGAAATCCTTTTTATAGTAGACCAGTATCTGGTTTATATTTGGAGTATCACGTTATCTTCTGAATTTTATTCTTTTAAGAAATTCTTTTTCATTCTTAAATGTTTCATATTGTAATATTTCAGGTTAAATGGGCATTGTAACAGCTATATTTTACTTATCTCTTGTGAGATTGGTCTCCCAATATAGGGGGAGAGATGTTGATTCCACTCCTGTATTCTTCATGGCCCAGAGAAGGTCCTGTAGAAATGATTGGATTTGTGAGAGCTCCAACTCTCTAGTAGCTATGGAGGACATGGGGAGAACATTAACAGAAGAACCTCCTGAAAGGTAGTTGTTGGTAGAGTGAACTATTAAGCAGTGGTGGGTTGCTACCGGTTCACTCCAGTTCAGGCGAACCGGTAGCAGCAGCAGTGGGAGGCTCTGCCTACCCGCCCAGACGTCATCAAATATGCTCTGTGCATGCACGAGCGAACTGGCAGCAAAGGTAAGTGAAACCCACCACTGCTATCAAGTCTCCAATCCAAACAAGAACGTTTGAGAGTTTCAGTCTTCAGTTGTATGGGCTTCTCTAGGTTCTGTTACAACTCAGAGCCTGTTTCAGCCATTAGGCCCTCGACACTGCATTTGAATGCTTCAATGTTGTTTCTGAGTTCAGTTTACCTTTTAAAAAAATCAAACTTACCTATCTAAATTTCATTTTATTTAAATATAAAATAAAATGGCCTTTTTCAGATTTTTAATATAAAAGCATTTATATTTTTATGGATTTGAGTACATAAGTAGCAATAAGTGTTTTCATTTAAAACATGCTAGATATTTGTTTGGAGCACATTTATCAGATTATATGTAGCAGTCTAATTAATTTCTAAAATACTGTATGGTCTAGATCAGTTACAGAGAATTGTTTTGAGTGCCAATATGATTCCTGGAGTAAATAAGAGAGAAGTTACACATTTAACAAGAAAGCTAAAAAAAGAACCACAATATTAGTATTAAGTTTTTCATCTTTTCTGTAGAATGGAAAAGATGGATGCTTCAGAGCTGACAGTTAGAGCTACTGTATACAACAGAGCTGTCAGCCAAAGATGTATGTAAGCTAGGCAGAACTTTAAACATTTTTACTGAGCCAAACAGATGTAGGTCAGCCAGGGAGGAAGTTGGCTTAAACATCTGAGGAATAAACAAAATATGCCTAACAAAATCTTCAAAGCCATTGTTGAATGCATTAGTTGAACCAGTGGGACCTCTTGTCCTTCTGAGAAACTAATTTCTCAACTTTCTGGAGTTTCTTAGTGTGATAGAATTCTAAGAGTCTCTAGTGCGAGACTCTGGAAAGTAGAAGAAGAAAAAGAACTGTTGCTAAAGAGATTTCTCAGCCCAGGGGAGGTTAGAATTATGAGAAAGAGACCCAGAGTGCCCTACCTTAATAACTGAAAGTATAACTAGAACAGAAGAATTGCTTTGACAGGCTTTTGAGATTTCTACAAAAGCAATAAAGATCTTTCCAGAATTCCAAGTAGTACTTGTTTTTTAAGTTTGCCAGCTTCACCATGTCCTGCTTCAGGTTTCAAGTACTGAAACACGAAGTAGTCACACATAGTTGCTATGGTGGCTCATAGTTTACTCAAGGTCAAAGAGATAATCACAGTCAAAGCATGCAAATCAAAACAGAATCTCTGACCAGCTGGCCTGAATGATTTGCTTTTAAAAGAGTCCTGCAGAAGAATAGTCCAAAAACAGTCCAAGGTTCTGAGAACCATGTCTGAGTTGTCAGCAAGTCAGAAGGTCAGATTTTCAAGGTTTCTTATGCAAACAGGATTCACACAAGAGCCAGAGGTCAGACATTATTTCCAGCAAAGAGAACAGAGATCATGGCTGCCTCTTAAATCAAGCTGTAGCTAGTTGGTTCATCCCTGAAAGTTTCAAATGTTTGGGACCCAAATAACAAAAGGACTATCAGCCTGTATTCTCCTGTGTACCAAGGTGACTTTCTACGTACCATATCTTTTGGAATATAAGACACACTTTTTTCCCTCTTAAAAGAGGGAAATCCTGAAAATTTGGGTGCTTATACTCTGAATTTAGCTTTTTCAAAGCTTTTTTTCAGCCCTAATGAAGCGCTAGCGAGTGAAGCGCTTTGCCTGCTCCCTCTGACTCTCAGCTGTGAAATTTTTTTTCCAGCCCTAATGAGGCACTAGCAAGTGAAACAATCTCCGTGGTTTGCCTGCTTTTCTCATTGCTTCTCTCTCCAAAGATCAGTTGTGCTTTAGAAGCTGTTTTTTATCCCCAAGCAGGGGATAAAAAACAGCAAACTAATGTGCTGAAGCTGACCAGACTAAGGACACTAGCCAGATGAATACCTGGTAGGCAAATTTTTTCCCCTATTTTCCTCCCAAAAAACTAAGCTGAGTCTTATACTCCGATGCATCTTATACTCCAAAAATACGGGAAGTCTCATTTATGGAAACATCCCAGGTGACTTTGAATCTGCTGTTTTATTTCAGCCACTTTAATTCCTAAGTTTTGTTATGGGGTTAAAATGAAAGCTATAAACTGCCTTGAGTTCCTTGATAAAAGACATGATATGTGTCAAACAAAAATATGATTATGTGAAATATACTTAATTACTTTTACAGGAGACAGTTATCTGACACTTTATGCCACAATGGTTTTCTAGCTACCAAATCCATGAACATATTTTATAAACTATTTCCAGAGGGTTTAGGCAACTCCCAAATAAAAGTTTGTAGATATGTGACATTTTATGATCTGTGTCTTCCAGATGATCTTCACATTTGTAACCTTTTTTTTCTTCCATTCTATAGCTAAGATATGAATTTGGATAAGGGAGGGAAGGATAGCTAGTCTCCAATGTATATAATGGAAGTTTGGGTAGATACAGAAGCCTGATATAGCTCTTATTCAAAGTATAAACAATAATGGGGAGACTTTATGTGTCATAATGTGGGAGGAAAATCTCACTGGATTCTTAATACAAAACAATATAAACTTCCAAATGTATATTTCATAATACTGGGTCCTACTTAGATCTTTTTATATAGAGATTAGCCCATTTGAGGTTATTAACTATATATACTTGTCGTGCTAACCATTGTAGTTCATTGTAGTTGATGCTTAAAATCATCACTAGTTGAACATTTATTTCCAACATAAAAGTTTTGAAAATAGCCTTTAATTTAAATTGTGTTAACATTACTTTATTTCTTGGATTTAAGTACATTTGTGCATTTCTATACATACACACATTTTAGGCACCTTGTATCAAAACATTTTAACATTTAACATTTATATCCTTTTAATCTTGAATAATAAAGTTGTTCAGCTGTTTGTTTCATTTCATTTCATTTTGAACCAAAGGTTTTACTCCATGTAAATATCTATTTAGATATTTTCCAAACTAGCTTGTTCATTAACTTTTGACATTTATGCTTAATCATTTGTGAGTATGGTTCTTTCTTCCTGCATATTCTCTTTACTCCAATCACCTACTGTATAGGCATTCATTGCTCCCAATAGGACAGAGGTAATTACTCTTGTAAAATCTATTCTTATGATGGTGTCAAGCGGTATTTTTTTTTCCCACAGTAGAAAGCTTGGCTCTCGAGTCCTATTGCTGATGCCACCAACTGTACAATCATCAGTTATGGTTAGCAATCTGCAGCTTATACTGTATATCTGACAGAATCTTCTTCCCAACAGTTTGGATGCATTTTTGTATTTTTATTTATATTTCAATTTTTATTACTCTAATCCCCAACTTGCTAATCAACCTTTCATGCACGTTTGTAATATAGAATCGGCAATCAGTTTCAGTTGAACTATGCTGAAAAATGATCACCTAGCAGAAATTTTAAAAGTAGCTTATTCCTTGATTTGGCAAAGGAGTACAAACTCTTTGTAAGTTTAGGTAACAAGAATGATTTTATCTAGTGTGTTAGACTGATTCTTATTTTTGGCAGGACACCACCCAGCAAGCAGCCTCCACCCATTCCTATCTGTACGACTGCGAGAAAAATTCATTTATTGCTCAGGCTGCCCTTTCACCGTTTTTCTCCTGCGCAAGGTGGAGGGTTTTTTTTTTTAAAGAAAGCTACCTTGTGCCTAGTTACCGGCATGTGGAGCAAGTCATTGTTGAATCCTGCATGCAACCAGTAAAACCACATTCTCTTGTACCATAACTGAGATTTTTTTTAAGGCAGGTGATTTAATAATTGAAAGATAAGGAATTCTTTTGAATAATCAAATTAAATAACCACAGCAGCTTATGGTAAAACTTGGTATTACCTAGCATTCACATATGTATACACATAAAAAATTACTATTATGCATGGGAAAAAGTGCTACTTACTGATATGTGGCAAGATTATTTTTCAGCACCAATAGCTAACAGTACTCATCATTGTGTAGGAGCATCCTTTACCCCAATAACTCAATAGCTATGTATGCAAATATGGAAAATGTGTAGACATCTTTTGCGAATCAGCCTTTCTAGGATCCACTGATCAGATGAATTGGTCTTCAACTCCATGGTTTCCATTCAGTTTAATTTTAGGCTGGCTGGGAATTATGGGACTTGATATCCCACATATCTGGATGGCACCAGTTTCAGGAAAATGATATAAAGGTATAGAGGTTTTTATTTTTCAGTGCTATCCAGTCTCTTGTGGAATAGTTATTTTCAGCTGGCAGTACATCTAGCAGATGTGAGATTCAAAAGAATTCAAGATTAAGTTATGAATGGGTGATTTGATGAAGCTTTGCAAGAAACATCCTTCCAAAGCAGATTTGTGAATTGAAGTAGGGCTTGCTTCAAAGCAATGAATTGAATCTGGTGGTTCCAGAGTATTTAAGAGATCTGATAGCTGCTCTACTTATTATTACTTTAGGCTTTCTTATATTCAATTCTTATATGCAATATAGCAAATTATTAATTCAGAATATTGCCAGCAAACTACAATATTGGGCTGTTTTTATACTACAGAGAGTTGTAGTTGTGACATTTTCTTGGCCATTCCCTAAGGAGTTGTGCTTATCGATTTTAAGAAGGTATGCTTAGCACAACCACAAAAGTATCAAGTCAGGGACTGGGTGGCTAGTTTTTACAATTATCTATAAAATCTTCATTTTGGAAATCATGGAAATTTCATTTTCCTGAGCTGGCCAAACAAACCTGTGTGCAAATCATTAATCTTGAGAGCACCAACTCAGGATTTACAACATTATCAATCTAGGGAAGACTTGAAACTCAAATCCGCAAGAACTGAAAGAATAGTTACACAAGCCTAACAATATAGCTTTTTCTCAAATGAGCCTATGGACATGGGGCTAGAGCTACAGGCTGGCTCCAAGTGAGGGAATGGTTGATTGTTCATTGATTTTTTTAATGAGTTGTTTTAGTGTTTAGGCACAAGAGGTCTATTGCCTCTGTGTGTTGATACACAAGGCTGCAGATGAGGTGGCAATCAAACACTGCCTGATCCATTGACTTTAGCTTCTTTAATGTGGCCAGTCATAAACCTTTAACCTGTTTCTCTCTTGTGCTAGCAACAAGCTACTTTTCAGTAATTCAAGACTTAATTCAAAATTAAGTTTGAATGCAACTGAATGTGGAATCAAAAACTTAAATCCAATCAACCCTCAGTTCAAGTTAAAACAGGATTGATTCATACAAGCCTAACCAAAATGTGACACAAGATAAGTAATTAAAACTTTGTGGACTTAATTTACTGTCAATAATAAATATGACAAAATGTTTGTAAACACATAAATACTGTTCTTCGAAAAAGTAGGCTTTTTCTTACTTATATATTGAGATCTAGTTGTTTTGACAGCAAGATTTAAAATATTTATTTATTTATTGGTTCGATTTATATGCCGCCCTTCTCCAGAGACTCAGGGCGGCTTACAATGCATTAAGCAGTAGCCTTCATACTTTTGTATATACCTGCTTAGT
>JANHZT010002232.1:68357-78428 GCA_032468215.1 Stegonotus admiraltiensis | reverse complement strand
CGCTTTGCGATCTGACGAGATCCAGCCATGAATGGTGTGAATGGATTTTAATGTTTTTTAATGTTTTTAATTTTTAAGTGTTTTTATAGTGATTTTTTGAGTGTATTGTGAGCTGCCCTGGGTCTTTGGAGAGGGGCAGCATTATTTATTTATTTATTTATTTATTTAATTAATTAATTAATTAATTAATTAATTTATATGCCGCCCCTCTCCGAAGACTCAGGGCGGCATATAAATTGAATAAATAAATAAAAAATAAATAAATACTTGTCATTTGCTGAAGATTCTTTTTAGTATGAAATTATCTTTAGATAAGTTCACAGCATCATAACTCTGATAATCTATTATTATTAACAAAATCTACTATTATTAACTATTAAATAGTCTGTGAAGGGGGAAAGCAATAGTTAATAGAAAACTTTTTAAATCTTTCAGAGCTGTAGGATAAATTTCCCTGGTATTCTAGTCCATGTTAACAATATGTGAAGTTGAAGCTTGTATTAATGTTCTAGTTTAATTAATTTGGAGTTAAAAGAAAAATTTTATGAAAGTTTATGTTGTTTTCTGGGTTCAGTTATGGTCAATATTAGTTGAATTTGTTTTTGGAAGTTGTTGAATTAAAAAACAAATTCAACTAATATTGACCATAATTGAACTCAGAAAACAGCATAAACATTTATAAAATTATTCTCCCATTCTGTTGTGAACTGCAAGTTTAATGCAAAATCATTTATTTCAAACTAATAGACATTTGCTACAAAAACGGTATTATATGCATTCTTGTTGGGATAGTTCAGCCAAATGCTTCATTCATGTTTCCAGACAATTGGATTGTCCTTTATAAATATAGAATTTGAAGGACAGAAATATTTCGCAAGACATATGATGTTACAGATAACCTTTGTCCTCCTGTGACATTTTTGGATCACCCAGTATAAGGCTTAAGCATCCAGATAAAATATGTAATCTTTTTTATTTAAAAAAAAATTAAGTAAAAACATTTCACCATAACATTTTGGGATACTTATTTTTTAAATGTTCTGTCAGTACATCCTGCTGTTTAATATGAAGAATGTAGTTCATGACTGCTGTTTTTTCTGTCACCTTCATCTTTAACATGACAGATTTTGCTGAAAATGTTCTTAGTAGGATGACTTGACCTTTGAACAGAAACCCTCTGTTCAGTTTTAGTCCAAAGATGGGCCAGGGGTGGTGCCGTCGTGCATTTGCTCATCCTCCTTACAAAAGGGAGTTAGTATAAAAATTGTGACTGGCTCTATGGTATGGCTGGCAGGCAGGCTTCTCTGTACTGTTCAGCATTTATATTTCTACAAAGGGGCTTTGTGCTTGGTTGAAAACAACAGTGCTACATTAAATAGGAATTTAGAAGCCAGAGGGGTTTACTCAAACATGCAGTAAATGGCAACAGAACAACAAAAGATTATTGTTATGAGTAGATAATTTGATTAGTAAATATTTATTTCACAAAAAAAGGCTGTTGTAATATTTGAGATCAGAATGCAGTTTACCAGTTGAGTAAATGCACTGTCCTAACCACATTCCCTTCAGCTTTTTAAATTATATTGTGTAGACCAGTATTTCCTAAAATGTTGCTTTTAGACCCATTGGGGGAGGGGGTCCTCCGAGACCTTCTCAGGGGCCATGAAATCAAAATTATTTGCCAGATACTGGAGGTATTTGCAAAAATGTAAAACAATGTCACTCTTTTGATTATCTTTAATTTTTTTAAAAAACATAAGGTACTTTTCATAAAAATGTTATATATCTACTGGATTTAATATTATTTTTATACTATTCAATAAATAAATATTCGACAAATACATCAATTTTAATTCTGAATACAGTAATTATTGAAAATATAACATATGCAACAAAAGTTCTTTCAGGGTCCTTCATAATTTTTAAAAATGAAAAAGGGTCCCAACTTTAAAAAAAAAGCTTAAGCAACATTGCTGTAGAGCAGGGGTGTCAAACTGGTGGCCCGCAAGCCAGATGTGTCATGTGCAGGCTACACCCACCCCAGCTCCACGAAGGGAAAAAACGTCTCAATACATCCCGTGATGGCAACGTGACGTGGCAAGTTTGAAATCCGTGCTGTAGAGCATCAACCAGAGAGGCAAAATAATCAAGCATGTGTGCTGCAGAAATAAAGTTTAGTGTTGAGTACATTTATAGAAAGATATTAGGTGATGGTGGTTGCCATTGGGTACAGTGGGTTTAATTGTTCTAGTCTAGATTGTTTAAAAGCAAGTCAGGTTTGAAAAGGGTGTTTCTGTATAAAACGTTTAATTAAGTAGTTTGTAGAAATTAGCATTCTAATTTCTACAGTTTAAACTGGCCTAGAGGCAAAAATCAGTAGATTAGTGATATCTTCTTTTCAACAGACATATACAGAGAAAAGCAGTATCTCTTCTGATAGTGGGATGGTATATGACAGTGGTAGGCAAACTTGGCTCTTTCACACCCTGTGGACTTCAACTCCCAGAATTCCTAAGACAGCAAAGACAGGGTGTGAAAGAGCCAAGCTTGCCTACCACTAGTATATGAAATATGCATCTCAGCTCTCTCTACAGAAGCTGCATTCAAAATACATGTTAGTCAGCCAATATATTGCATTCATTAACTCCTCATATCAATATGCAAGAGGAAAACGGAAAGAGAAACTTATTCCGCCCCATCACCACCATCTTTCCCCTTCTTCAGTGGGAATGTTTTATATTAGGATTCCCTTAGAGTTAGCTTTATGGCTCATTTCTTTATTATTTTATTTCAAGTGCAGAAAGTGCTTTTTACCAGTTTAGAAATTCTACGTACATTATCCTCTCCTTTTTGCATCACTCGATACACACTCCATCAATTTAATATTATATGATTTTGTACTTCCCTTACAGACAAGAGAGGATGAGATAGGGCTTGATTCCTGTCCTGTACAGAGAAATAATTTTTAAAGGAAAAAAAGTGCAGCATTGTATCATATCATTAAGCAGTTCTAGATCTGGGATGTCCAACCTAAAGTCAGTGGGTATCATTGTGCCCACAATCCCCTTCCTTTGCATCAACTACACCCTTCCCTGTTCCACTTTTTCAATGTTTAAAATATTATGTGTATTTTCAAGAATGCCCTTGTATTTCACACAGGCCCTATTTGTACAAAATAAATAAGATGTTGACTGCAGACCCCTATTTGGTTGATAGATCTGACAAGAAAAACAAGCAAAGGCATGCTTGAGGTTGACATATCCGGGTGGAGATGGGCCTTTAGAGGGCACACAAGATGGTGCTTCTGGTGAACTGATGTTAGATGTAAGCAACCAGAACCACTCATGAATAATCTCAAGCAGAAGCTTTATTGTTAGTCACCTGTGTTACAGGAATCTTGCCAGACTGACTGAAGTTGCTTGGGAAACGGTCAGATAAGGCTTCAGAAATTCTGGGGGAGGTCAGGCCTGTGCTACTTTTTGCAGTGCAAGGACTCTAAGCTTGGTCGCCTCTTAACATCTCCCTCCAGTCTAGCTGGAGATTCCACCACACCGATGTTTTGTGAGCGTAGCAGGCATTTTGTGGAAGAACCAGCGCTCTCCCATTTTCTTTGCATGCCTACAGCTTGCAAAGCCCCAATGCAAAATATATCTGATTCATATTAATAGGTAATGGGGCCTTGTTCTAGAAAATCATTTTTATTGCCGCCTGTTTTAAAAGGAAGTTGCAATTGTTTCTGGAAATGAGGCTGCAAAGAGTGAGCTTCCCTAGTCCCAGAGTAAAGCTCAGCATTTCCCAATAAACAAAAGACAAGGCCAAGTAGAATCGAATCTGGAAGGAACTTCTGATTCAAGGAATTGGTACAAGGCTAATTTAAACAAGAACCTAGGGGCCTGGGGTTTTCTGGAAGAGAGTTACATGGCTAGATATAAGCAGAGACCTAAGTAAGGGCATAATTAACATTGCACCATTAATTCTTTATTGGGGAGGTGTTTTAAAGAATGGGTTTTTGAGCATGGGGGTCTTTGGTATTAAATGTATTATGTGAGTGGCTGGAACTAAAATCTTGGCCTAGAATGCTTGAGGAAATTTTGCAGAAGCTCAGTGGACATTTTGCCCCTTAGCTTCTTCCCCTCCCTCTTGGGAAATAGCAATCAATTTAGGGGATGTCTTGGTGTTTTTTAAGAATACAGTTGATGCCTTGGTCATTTACATGGATTAGAATTAGAGTATCAATATTCAAAATCCAGACCTGGAATATTTTGGCAGGAAGAATGTTAGGATTTGGCAATAAGGGTGGGATGAGGGAGTTGCAAATGTGCTCCTAAGAGCCACATAAAGTCCAGAGCTATATATTCCTCACACTTATCTTTGGTGAGTGGTAATGTGACATTTACCAGGTTCCATTGGAAGCAGCCCTTTTCTTCATCTCAACCTTCTGAACATTGTGTAGCAACATCAATACTTCCCTTATGGAGAATGCTAAATGTGGTTAACTTTGAGCAGAGTATGAAATCAAGTCCCGGTTTCAAACTAACGAAGACCAGTACTAAATTTGATGTGACTATCATCATTATGATTAGGAAAGGAGGGATGAATTCGGATGCTGGATAGGAAAGGAGTAGCCAAGTTGGAAAATTAGGAATTTCTACCGCATGCACAAGGTAGATTATTAGTTACACTCAAGAATATCATCGAGCAGATACATAGAGCAGATTTCACTGGGTACTGTTAAATCAAATTGTTATATTACTCTAACTTGTATTTTGGAGGGTGCTGAGTCTTTAATTCTCATTAAACTGTCTTACATCACCTACAGAAAAGGTGTATGGAACCTATTCCTCTTGGCACATTTCTCAGTGGTGGGCAGAGTAACTTTTAAGCTTTGCTTGATATAAGCTGATGATGATCATCAGAAAGCATAAACATATAGTACCAGTTCTCTTTGAACTTCAGGAATGACAGTAATTGCAGTTTTGTCTTGAAAAGCAAGATTCTCCTTTTAGCAAGTCAAGTGTTTTAAGTAGCTCAGACTTCCTCCATTGATTATTTTCCTTTCAAGGTTCTTATCCTTGACAAAATTAGAATGACAGTTATTTAAAAGTATAGCAAAAATGATGATAGGTCTAAGTACTACTATTGATTTTTAATTCCAAATCCTGATTTCAAATTAACCAAATTGAATAATAAATTTGATATGGACAACATTAGGATTAGTTCTGGGAAATGAGTTTGTAGTTCTATTTATACATATTTGTTTCATTAGAAATATTCTATTTCTTTTCTAAGTCCTTTCAAATTATTGCTTTGCTGAAACTTCAGGAGTATTTGTAATCGAAAGATCACATTTAATGGTTTTTTTTCTTTATCAGTGGTATGATGGCTGTGAGGATGATTATTATTATGGTTAGTCACATAATTAGCCAGATGTTTAGACTAGATTTGGCATTTTTAGATACCTATCAAGTACTTCCCAAAGAACTGAGGTAGGCAGATGTTGTGTTTGATGGTGTTAAAGGTATTGTTGCAGGATATAAGCTATTCCAACTAAAGCTGCATTTTGCAATTGACTGAAGGGATTGCACCAATGCCAATGGTGTTCAAATGGTACTCCAGATCTTCTGGGATTGCATTTGCAGGTTTTTTATTTTGTGATTTTCTTCAATTCTTTCTCTTCTCCTCTATTGTCTCCAGGTATGACAATGTCCAACATCTAGACTTTTTTGTCTTTCTTATCACCAATTGTTAAGTGTGGGGTGTGTTGTGGGAGGTACTTTTCTGTTTGAATTCTAAAATCTCAGAGCCCCTTAGCGTCTTCATTTTCTATTACTTTGTCAACATGCAGGAAAAAAACATAACATTTACAGAAATTTAAATTAATTATATTTGTTTTTAAGAGTCTTTTTAAATGGTTGTTTATTCTGTCAAAGAGACATGGTGCAGATGTGCATGGACAATGAAAATGAGAATTGTCCTCTTGCAAATTATTCTTTATTCTTTGAAGTCCACTTCATCAGACCAAAGTCTTCTATAGTCCAGTATCTTGTCTTTCCTGTTGTCATTTTGAAGCCTACCAGCAGAATGTAATAATGATGTTCCTCATTAGCAATGTCCATGTATTACTTGCTGAATGGCCATAGACCAAAAGAATCAACTTCAGTGAACTTGTACAATAATTGAAGGAAGGTAAAAACAAGGAAGTTAACAGTGTTTAGTATACAGCAAGGGCCAATATGATGTGAATTATATAAATTCACATCATATTGGCCTCACATTATATAAATTAAAGTCAAGAGAGACTGAAAATATGGGTAGCAAACCTCTGTCCACAGATAAATGGAAGATATTGGAGCAGAGCAGTCAACAGATATAAAAGTGAATGGAATATAAAACTAAACCCAGATATGGCTATTTATAGAGCAAAGAATTGTAGAGCAAACCTATCCCTTTTTGTGAGCATTGTGATGGAATGTGCACCTGGAGAAGCAGTGGAGGGGAACCTTGGCAGCAGAGAACTTTCCCAAGAGGAGGCAGTACATTTCACCAGAGAAGTCTACATTGTTTTACTGAGTAAATTGATAGATCTTTGTGGAAATGGCTTGTTCATATTATTATGAAAAAGCAAAAAGTTGTGATTGATCATAATGCCTTATTTTACTGCAACAGAGAGAGTTGGAAGTCAATGCTTCTTTTTCTTTTCTTTTCCTCCCTCACTTCTCTTCCCCCTCTTCCTCCCCACTGCTTTTCTATTTACTTTTGCATTTTGTATCTTATAATACTTTATAACTCAATTAAAAAAGTATTTTTTTTTTAAAAAAAAGAAACAAGTCTAAATTAACATAGTGTCAGGCCCATGCTGGAGGGAGAGAGGGGAAGAGACATTTCAGAATCTTTCAGGACATATTTATTAGGGTAGAGAGTTATAGCTTTAGTTTAGCAAGATTCTGTCCGTTAGGTGTAAGCAAACAAAGGATTGGACTCAGTTGGATTTCACTATTTGAGACTGGGGCTGACTATGAAGGTCTTGCAACAGTTGATCTATAATAACTAATTGTGGTAGATGGGAAGATTTACTAAGTGATTCAATGAGTTCAATATGCAGATGCATTATATGAAGCAGTCTGATTATATGTGCACCTTGGTATCAGGGGCACATACAGAGGCAATCCTGACATGGAATATTGTTACGTTTGCCTATAGTCACTATTGAAAGCTGGCAAGCTCAAAGTAACAAAGAAGTTAGATTAGATAGATAGATAGATAGATAGATAGATAGATAGCCATAGATAGGTAGGTAGGTAGGTAGGTAGGTAGGTAGGTATCTTCTTCCCTAGTCCAACACCTCAAAGCCACAGGACATGAAATTGATTTAAAAAAAAACTAGAACTATCGCCAAAACTGAACACTTTAACAACAGAATAATCAGAGAAGCCATTGAGATAGAAAAACACAGCATGAATAAAAGAGATGATACCTCCCGCCTACCAGCCATTTGGAAACCCGCCCTTATTGACAAACGAATCCCAAACACAAAGAATAACACCAGACCCACACTCATGAAAACAACACAGGACGTCACCTCCACTCATCCACGCAAAAAGCAAGCCCAAACCCACACCGATGATGAGGCAAGACCACAAACCAGAAGCCAGACCACAGCTGATCATTAACCACTTTAAACCCCTCCAATCCATACATGAAGCAAACTGACACACACCATGAAGATGTGGCACCACCATGAACGCAGAGGCAAACAACAGCAACGCAGGTCACAAGTTCAAATCCCCCTGCAACTCAGACCAACCTGAACACAGCCAAGCCCTCACCCTATCAGAACACACCCCAAACAATCAGAGTACAGCCAACCCCCCAGCCAATCAGAGCACAGCCAAGTCCCCTCCCAATCAGAACACACCTCCACCCAATCAGAACACAGCCAAGCTCCCACCCAATCAGCTTATACCCCCACTGGCAGTTAAAAAGAAGAAACAACCACAATCACACATTGCTCCTAGAAGCACAAGGCTGAAGACACCAGCCTGAAGATGATGAATGAGACTTTGTTGAAACGTCGCCAAGGTACTTCCAATTTTACGTGGGAGAAAACCCGAATAACCAAAGACCTAGATGGATGGATGGATGGATGGATGGATGGATGGATGGATGGATAGATAGACAGATCGATCGATCGATAGGCTAAAGATTCTCCATTTGCTTTACCTGGATTCATAAAAGTGTATAACTAGAAAGGATAGGACACAGTGAATAAAGTCCAAATCTATTTGCTTTTGAAAAAAGAGTTTTAACTATCCCAAAGTATAAGGAAGGCCAAAGACTCATCACACAATATTTGTTTTAACCAGAATTTAACTCTTAGATGGGCCTCAAAAGACAGAGACAAGTTCTAGTCACAAGGAAGTGCATTCATGGTTCATCAAGGTACAGAGAGTGACCTTTGAACAGTTGGATTGAATTATTACCACAGTAAATGTGTCCTTGTACACAGAGATGTGTACCGTTAGCAGCAAAAATAAGATTTTAACTAATTTCATTGCAGAACAGACATAATTATTGCCACCAGCACTACTGAGAAATATATTTTTCTAACACAGGTGCAGTATATTACCACCATGGTTTCCAGGTATTGATACTCTTGAATTTTATAGATTTGTTTCCCTATAAAATCTTAAAACTAATCTCAAGTCTTGGAAACTTCATGGACACATAATAATGGGCAGAAGGAATAATCTTGACAGACAGGAAGAAAAGCCTCTACCAAGACAATAGTCAGATAAAAGAAATCAGAGTCCAGGGCAGAACTGTAATCTGATAAAACATTTACACAATGTCCCTAGTTGTCATGAAGATAAAGGGAGGGAGAGGGGAAGTACGTTCAGACTTGCAAGACTCTGTTACCGTAATCAATTTTAAAAAATGCATGACCTTGATTTCCTAGTTAAGGAAGTCTACCTTGAAGGGCTAATGTACAGTACATACATCTGGTTGGCAATAGTATATAAGTTGTTAGTCATCTTTGCTCTAGGAACAGCGGGCTTAACAGCCTGCTTCCTGGCTTTATCTGGCTGTATACACTGAGGAAAAATTGGGTTCAATCTTGCGTGGCAAGTCTTTACACCTTTTAAAATACTACTACTTGATAAGTCAGTTCACACGTCACATTTATTTAGGCTTATAATTACAAATTCTATCTGCCCGGTGGCTCTTCCTGCAAGCAATGTGGCTAACTTGTGTGATTTATTTAGAATGAACTAAACTATGGCATTGAAATGTGGGGCTCAATCAGAAAAAACAGAGGATATAAACTAAGAGAAGTGAGAGCTACATTTTCTAAGTAGCACCATTAGAAATAGCCTCTTTGTTGTATTTGAAGGGCGGGGGGGGTGTTAAGTTTAAAGTGTAACAGCCACTCTACTTATGAGAGGAGCCAGCAGGCCTGTTCAACATTGATTATGCAAAAAACATCATCTGTGGTGGAAAGCATTACCTAACCCATACACTAGGGTTATTTGTGATGTCATTGCTCTGTTTTCTGTGTTTGTTTGTTTATTTGTTTATTTATCATTCTTTCAAGTGAGTCTTGACTCTTGGCGACTGCCTGAATGTATCGTGGTAGTTTTCTTGGCAAGATTTTTGGAAGCAGTTTGCCTTTGTCCCTTCCCAGGACTGAGAGAAAGTGACTGGCTCAAGGTTACCCAGCTGGCTTTGTGTCTCAGTTGGGACTAGAGCTCATAGTTTCTTCTAGTTTCTAGTCCAGTGCCTTTAACCTCTAAATCAAATTTGAGTCCCTCCTTGTGAAGTGGGTTCGTGGGGTGCAGATTGGCTTGCTGATTGTGTACCTGGCTCCTGCCCGAACTGCACAACGTAATAGCGGGGTGGCGGTTGATACCCCTTATCAAGGCTTATGGTCATGGGGGATTTCAACCTGCCATCTGTCGGTGAAATGTCAGAGGCAGTTCGAGAGTTCATGGCTTCCATGACAGCCATGGATCTGACCCAATTAGTTCAAGGCCCTACTCACACGGGGGGGGGGGGGGCCACGCGGGACTGGCT
>JANHZT010002232.1:8863-27440 GCA_032468215.1 Stegonotus admiraltiensis | reverse complement strand
CAGAGGCTTTCTTGGAACCTGGGGAGAGCAAAAACGGCCTTCCCCACCCACCCCCAGATGCCCTCCAGAGGCTGGAAATGGCCCATTTCCCAACTTCCAGTGGGACTGGAAGGCCCGAAAATCAGTTGGCCGGCACACGCATGTGCACTTGAGCTGAGCTAGGGCATGCATGCCATAGGTTCACCATCACGGTTCTAGTACATCTTTATGAAACTATCTAGTTCCCACAATCTCTTCCTGCATTTCAAGTATCCAAAAGGCCTGCATGTTGATTATATCACTTGGCTCCCTATTTGTTAAATGCATTTCATTTTATAATGAAAATAATTACTGTTATGACTGTCAGTCATTCCGACCTTTTTCTAAAGGGAACTATGGCTTTGGCACACATCATCATGACTGCTGGAGCACTATTAAACTTTTCAGAAATATAGGCTTCCTGAAAAATTAATCATAGCTGAAGAAATATCCCTATTGCTAGTTGTGAAAATTTCATTCTGCAAATTGTTGCAGTCTTAATACATTTCTCCAATTTTGTTTTTTAACTTATCTCTAGTGATATCATGATCCTTCTTCAGAGAAAAAAAGCTACTTTCACTTGAAATATTTTCCATATATAAACCCAAAATGAGCACAGAACTCTTATTTGCCATTAGATAATGGAGCTGGAACAGCCCTTGAATAGTATTCTGATAATACCTTGTCTTTATAAGTATGTATTCTGAAGCAGAGGTAATTTGGTTTCATTCACTTTTGTTGTCTTGTTCAGTAGCTGCTTCTATCCTAGCAGATATTTTGCACAATCCATGCTAAGAATAAACCAACTAGCATATTGTAACTCTAAAGTACCTGTCTCCTTCAGGCTGTGGATCCTTTCATTCTATCTATCTTTATGGTGCACCTTCCTTTCTTTCTCCCTCCCTTCCTCTCCATTTTGCTCAAAGCATTTCAATTGGGCTGGTTTTATACTGCTATATTCTAGATCAGGGGTGTCAAACTCACGTTGTCATGGCAGCCTCATGTGGCGTATTGGGACTTTTTTCCCCTTTGCTAAACCAGGCATGGGCGTGGCCAGTGTGTGACGCATCCGGCCCATGGGCCGGGAGATTGACAGTCCTGTTCTAGATGCTTAGATTGTATGAATTAGAAGTGTTAACTACAGCCTAAGAAAGTATTAGAATTGTCTCAGATAACTGATCAAAGTCTTTTTTTCCCCCAATACCGGCAACATAATCTTTGTGAAAAGCAAATTTCTTAAGGAGAATGAAATTAAAAGTATTATCTACGTATAGGTAAGCAGTTGGGGTCATTAATGAATAGATATCATTTTACCAATGAAGGGTAAGGATGTAAGAAATTGATAGCTAGGTTAAAAAAAAAAAGAATCTGAAATTTATATATTGACCTTTCCAAAAAGAACTCTATATGAATCATCATTTTGTGTCTTCTTTATTCAATACAGATATTCTATTCTGGGGACTATTATTTAATGGTATAACTTTCAGTGTAATTGATAATTAAGCATGAAGAAGTGTGTGTGTAAAGATTGTTACATTTGTACATTGGACAGAGACAGAAAGGTACTAACAAAATTATTCCAAGGAGATGTTACATACAAACCATATTCAAGCTCACACAGGATTGGCGATTTAGCTTTCATGGGCAGGATTATACTGAAACAGGAGTGTCAAACTTGCGTCATCATGGTGGCATCACATGATGTATCGTGACTTTTTCCCCCTCACTAAACCGGGCATGGCCAGCATGTGACACATCCGGCCCATGGGCTGTGAGTTTGACACTCCTGCTCTAGACTCTTTCAGAGGCAGCATGCTTTACTTTTTTTTTTTGCCATGAGTTAGTGTAGGAGTAGAGTGATAGAACTTTGAGAGATAAGTATGTATTTGTGTTTATTTGCAATCAAGGATAGAAAATGGCAAAACAAAAATCTAAAAATAAACTGAAGTAAAGTAAAACTTTTACTTTGCATAAGAAACAGCTGTTTTGCTGTTACAGAACATTTTCATTAAATTTCTTGAATTATGAGTTTAATACAGCTGTAAAAACATCAGATGAATGCAAGAAACTTAACAGCATTTGTTCCCTGAATTTATATATCTGTGTAGAGCTTGGTTTTTATTTGTACATATTCCTTTAGTTTGAAAAACTGAAAAAGTGCTAAAATTTGATCATTTCATTGAGAAGATTTTCGTTTATTTTGCTACAAGCAAAACAGAAAATTATTTAAGGTTGGTAGTCCTCAACTTACAACCATTTGTGTAATGACCATTTAAATATACAATCCTGAAAAAGTGACCATTTTGACCATTTTTCACATGACTATTGCAGCATACCCATGGTCACATGATCAAAATTCAGATGCTTGGCAACTGGCATGTATATATGACAGTTGCAGCACCTGACAAGCAAAATCAATGGTGAAGCCAGATTTACTTAACAACTGTATTACTAACTTAACTGCAGTGATTTAACAACTGTGGCAAGAAAGGTTATAAAAGGGAACAAAACCCATTTAACAACTGTCTTGTTTAGCAATGGAAATTTTGGGCTCAATTATGATAGTAAGTTGAGGATTACCTGTATAATAAGAAAGACTCATCATGGTTATTTAATTGTTGAGATATTCTCCATCCTATATATTTGATGTGGAATGAATGTTTGTTTATTGAGAGAAATGTTTTCTTCATATCAATATAATCTGCTATTGTATAACTGTAGAGATCCCTCTTGTTTATTGAAAGTGGCAAGTTTAGCATTACTTACATATCTTTTACACTGGCTGCATGTGAATATTACTTACATTCCATTCATATTCTTCCAACAATCTGAACTCGCAAGCCTTTAGAACATTTCTCTTAGCAGGTTATTCTTTCCTGTTTCCCCATGTTTTTAGTGTTCAGTTTGTGCTTGGTATTGAGAAGATTACCATACTTATTGATAGGTGTGTGACAATTACAGGTTTTCAAATGAAGTATTGTGAAGTGTGTTAAAAGATATCTAGTAAAATATTTTGAGTGTGGCTACCATGGAAAAGCAGCTTGTAAACAAATAGATGACCATCATACCTACATAATCTCTGAACTAGGTGATTAAAATAGGCTACATGGGGCTCCTTTTGGAAAGCAGTTCGAAATGATAGATTTGACTGATTACATCAGCCAAAATAGTGTTGGTGTCAGCTTTGGAAGCCATATTAGGCTGGAAGCTTCCATGCTGCCACCTTCTCATATGTGGGAAAGTAGGAGGGGGGATTTAGTAGAGGGGTGGTCTGTAGACATAATAGCATTCTTCCTGTGTGTCAAGATCAGGGCGATCCTGCATCCGGAGAAGGAGTGGTCGGAGTGAGGTCTCAAGATGGGACGGCGGTTGATTGGAGCATGTGATCGACTGAGGAGTGAGGGGATGGTTTTGGGGGTTTTGATTTACTGGGGGAAAACCCGGACCTCTCAGATTTGGGTTTTCCCAGATGTCCCGGTTTACCTATTCTAGTAAAAAGAACTTTGAAAAATGCTTGCTTCAGAGTCTTTACTTGAAGTTGGGGTTTTTCTGCAACACTGACAGTTGGGATATGATACGTATATCAATTAGCATCAGGGCTCCATTTAAGATTCTGGTTCTTATCTTTCAAGCCTAATCCAATTGGAGCCAGGTTATTCCAAAGGCCATCTACTGACTTTCTATTATTTTAAAAATAATGATATAACTCAGGGCACCCGCTGTGTTCATCGTATGAGGAAATTGTCTAGGTCCCACTATCAAAAGTGAACCTTATCTCAGTTTATAAGTCCTTTTTTCTCAAGGGCCAAGGTTTGGAGGCTTTCTTGGTGATGACTCTCAGCTGGTAAAACTCTCTTCTCTGACAGAATAGACCAGCTTCTTTTATCTTCTTTCTGTTCTTTTGTCTGAAGAATTATGTAGTTTTTGCTATGTTTTTCATGACTGATTCAAGGGAGTGTGTATGTGTGTATGGTTAAAACATTTTTTAACTTAAAGGTGTGCATCTGTTGACTGAAAGGCAGGATTAGCAATATTACAAGTAAATAAACAAAATAATGCCATTGGGCATCTTGATATTTAATACCTTCCTTTTCTGTCTCTTCCTAAAGTATATGCTTTTGAAGTATCACAGCCACAAAGCCTTTTCAGAGGTTGTCTATTCAAACAAGTAGACATTTGGCCTCTCTTTTCTTTCCTTTTGAAATGCACACCTGAAAGTGTGTTTCAAGCAATTTACCTCTTTCATGTGTTCCTTATTTAATCCAAATAAGTGTGTGACATGAAAGCTAAAAAGCAAAGTACACCATAATGCAATTAGTTCCTGTGATGTCTGCAGAACATTTTAGAAAGCCCATCTCTTTACAGTGGCCAACGAACATATCAGATAATTAAAGCTAAAATAAATGTTCCTGTGTGCTACCAAAGACACAACAGTTCCTTTTACTATGGCTCTGAATTTCCAAAGCAATCATTTATATCTTCAAGATCACCAAAATTTAGCATTCCAAAACAGAAAAATAAGTCTGTTATTAGGGTTTGTTTGTTTTTTCATTTAGCATTAAACATTTAATAATTAATCAGGAATTTTATTGGGCTACTTCTTCTCTATTTTTGATTTCCTTAATTGTACCCCAAGATTACTAGGCACTGTAAATTAAAATTTGTAGCTTCTTTCTGACTGAATCAATACTAGTTTGGGAGTGTGTTTGCATTCTGACAGGTAAACCTATTCATTATGAACCAGGAATGGTGAACCATGTTTTGATGGGAGGCAGAATAAAAGAATTTTTTGACTGACAGATCATATTCTGTTTAATCTAGCCAACATGATACTTCCTCCCCAAATACATATAAATTAGAACACACATATTTTGGACAACTTCTTTTTCTGTTGGAACCTATCTAGATATCCATATGGTGATAAAGAAGGTCTGTATTGTTGTTATATTTGTGTAGGGAGGGATATAATACTGAAAGCCTAATTCCCTTCTCTGGCAGAGACATAAGGAGAAACTGGGAAGCACCTTGGTTATCATATTAAACAGTTATTTTTCTTTGGATATTTATATAAAGCTGTCTTATTTGCTTGTATCACCCTACTCTTTCCTGCTAATACCCAGAAAAATAGCCAGTACAGACTTGGTGCAACTTCTATTGTCTTCATGTATTATTAGTTCAATTGTAAAGATTATTATGCAATAAGGCCTCTTTTAACATCTCAATTGACTTTTGGAAAAAGTCCATTTCTTCAAAAATGGCATTTGCTTTTTCATTATTGGAATAGGGACAATGCAGAAAAAAAATCCCAGCATGAAATTATGCCCCCCGGATAGCTAAAAAATTTATTTGGGCAAACTCAGAAAATTGTGATGAGTAATAAATGGTATTAGGGACGAATTGTCTTATGCCTTGCACATTGATAGTAACATTGTAGAAATTCTATGGTGGTACATATTGATTGTCCTGGCAAGTAAGTAAATTGGGAATAGAAGTGTTCTTTTCACAGCCGCCTTAAGGTAACAATTGTTGGATTAATCATAATACCTTCCAAACAATAAAAATTATATTTAGCTTGCTCTGTCTAATGTTGGCCGAGTTCAGGGGTGTCAAACTGGCTGCCTGCGGGCCAGATGCGTCATGCATAGGCCACACCCACCCAGTTCTGCAAAGGCAAAAAACATCACGATGCGTCACAATCTGGTCCGTGATGCGATTGAGTTTGACACCCATGGCCTAGTTAAATGCAATATAAAATGTTATACAAAAACATGCAAAGCACCATAAGGATTCTGTGTATATATGTCTAATTTTGATATGTTTTCTTTCATTCTCTGACAGACACTTTCCATTTCCAAGACAGATAATCAACCACAAGGATTAGCAACCAGTGTAAGGTGGGGACAGACACCCATCAATCAGTCTACTCCCTGGGATACAGATGAGCCACCATCTAAACAAATGAGGGAGACTGAAAACCCAGGTATACTTTCAGCCTTATTTGCAATTCTGCTGGAGAAAATTGTTCAAAGCAAATTCAGTATGCTCTTTCCAATTCCACTCTAAATAAGGCTTTATTGTGAGTCCTTTTTTTAATATCACAGCTGGCTTTGCTTTCTAGTTACAAAGACCTCTTCAGGTTACTCCTATGGCCTATGCCATGGCTAATACAAAAGTATTAAAATGCTGCAAATTTGTTAAAGTTCTTTCTTCTGCCCTTTCTGCTCCTGTTAATTCCTGTTCCTGTGCCAGAATAATAATAAAATCCCCCTGGTTTTTAGGTTTAGGTCCTTTGGTTGTGGTGTTATCTAGATGCGTTTAATACATAAAGTCTCTTTTTGTGTCCAGAGCTACCTGAAATATTTTCCAGTTTCCTGACACATCCAGCTTCACCAGGCGCCTAATTATAATCTCTTTGTAGCGGCTG
Source organism: Stegonotus admiraltiensis (assembly GCA_032468215.1). Taxonomy (NCBI): domain Eukaryota; kingdom Metazoa; phylum Chordata; class Lepidosauria; order Squamata; family Colubridae; genus Stegonotus; species Stegonotus admiraltiensis. Next base: position 20,998 of record JANHZT010002232.1, on the reverse strand, counting down.
GAACATGGTTATTACACACACTGAGTGTTTGTCAGGGAGCCACAAAAACACATTGGAGAAAGAGGTTAATTTTCTTGGAAGCAGAAAATTACAGAAAACTGTAAACATACTGTCTTGCACGTTGATCAGGATTTTTAACGCTGATGCTTTCCTGCCATATTATAGCATTTACGGCTTTGCACTTACCATTTTGGACTGATGTCAGTTCATCCCTCTCGTTATGAGAGAGAAGGGGACAGACTTAACAGAATCGCATTTTCAGAGGGAGCTATTTTGGGGACTGACCTTTTGCAAAAATTGTTCTTATTGCTAGCTTTCCTTTTTCCAGGTACAGCTCCATGGGTTACAACAGTTGCAGCAGGTAGCCAACCAACTCTTATAACTCATTCTTATGGGATGAATCAGCCACCGACCTTCAGCCCAGCAGTCAACGTCCAAGCCCCTGTCATTGGAGTCACACCCTCACTCCCTCCACATGTTACCCCCCAGCTTCCATTAATGCCAGCTCATTACCAGCTTCCGCAGCAGCCTTCACGGCCTCTCAGTAACATGGTTGTGAATCTGCAAAGCCAGCCTTTGTACACAAACAGTCAACCCATTACTATGTCTTCTATGACTGGGGTTGGTCAGGTGACTCACCCAGGCCATGGGGCAGTAGGGAATGGTCATATGACTTGTCCTATCCTGCCTCCACCACCACCTGCTTTGCCTTCAGCTGCCCTACCTAATAGTGTTCCAGCCACCAATGGGCAGGCTGCTCCTCAGCTTCCTCCTAACCCGACGGGCAATCAGGACAACACAAATGGGGTGCAGATGCTACGGACTGTTGGTGTGGGGAAATACGAGTTTACAGATCCATGGCATCCAAAAGGTAAGTCAGCCCAAACTCTTCATATTTTTGGTAATCGGTACCTTCAAGGATATGTCCACTTTGTGGAGGGTAATAAGATAGTAATATTGAAGTTCTGCCAGCAGCCGGAACAAGAGGAAGTCCTGCCAATTAAAGTGTCTATCATGTTGACAGTCTTGCACCAGTACTTCAGCATCTGTTTTCCTGCCTTGTATCTGAGGTAGCTTTTCATGAATTAAAGATGATAAACTGGCTCTTCCAAGAAGACAGAGGGGGGAAATGTGCTTGTTTTGGAACTGAATGACACTTTCCAAAGTATCTCAAATAAGTAGAGATTCCTATATTAAGGCACAAGAGACTGCTGTTGCTCTTTGTCATGGATCTTCTTTTATTTCTCTTGAGAAGCACTTTCTTATAAGTCACACCACCATCTTTCTGGCTTTTGTTGTGCTTTTTGAGTTATGCCGTTTCATATGAAGTGTAGAATTTTTCTTCTTTTAACATTTACTAGAATTAGGTTGATATTCCAGTCAGCTCTAGGTACTGGATAGATTAATCAGCCTGAAAAAATAATATGAACATCCCATGGGTTTTGCCATTCAAAGAAGTTATATTATGAACCTATGTGAAACGATCAGAATCTTCGAGTTGATGTTAGCTAACAGCAGCAGGATGGGAAAGTCCCCTAGTGCAAAGAATTAGGTGTGCATCCAATCTTGTTTGGATTGACTCTGGGAAATCAAGAGGGCAAGAAATCAGCAAATGGGTAAAACCAAATCAGATCTGTGTGCTCTGCAGAGTGTGTGTGTGTGTGTGTGTGTGTGTGGTCACCCTTTGCTCTGTCCCAGATGGATCAACATTCTAGGTATACGCCAGTTTTAAATCTGTCAAGAGGGAAAATGTATAGGTTCCAACATATTTGGATAAGGAAACTGAGGTCATGTTATGTGTGTTCATGTCTATGTGAGATCATTGTGTGTATGTGTGTGTCTACAATAATGTGTGTGTGTGTGTGTATAATACTGTTGCATCCGGAGGCCGCACACGTGACAAGGATGGAGCAGCCAATTGGCCCGATCAACGGCTACCAGTCGGCGGGAAATGGCTGCATCCTGATTGGCCCAGCTGCTGACAGCTCTGTATATTTAAGAGCTGTCAGTGCCTCAGAAGCTGCCCCACTCTCCAAGGTCCTCAGCACTGAGCGGGTCTGATGTTAGCTGTTGTTCTTAATAAAAGTTATTATTAATTCACCTTGCCTCCGCTCTCATACGTTGTTCTCAGTACAGAACAAATACCATTAAAAATTATGTCTAACAATGTGAAAGACAAGTAATTTCTCCTTTTAAAAATATAAAGAGCCAGATATTTAAATTAGTTTTTAAAATTTTAGACCCTTATATTGAGGGTTTTTATGGATACATGAAAATATTGGATTTACTGCCAAGTTCTTCCTTGTATTTCTAAAGGTTTTAAAGATTATTTTTATCTAAGTAAAAAAAAGCAGGAAAATTAATAAGGTTGAAAAACTATCTCAACAGTTAATAAGAGAGGATCTTTCAAATATTAAAATGCCTTGCTGACAAAATTCAAATGCTAATATATAATTCATGAAAACTATTCCTGAGCATCAGAATAATTCCATTTGTTTTCTGGAGATGGTTCTTTAAAAATTGACAGAAATACTAATATTTAATATCCATGTTCTGGAACCATTTTAAGCTAATGTTCCTCTCCTGTGTGTCCTGGGCTAAGCTTACCAAAATAAGATGAGCCCTTTCGGTAGGAAGGTCTAACACAGATGTTTTCATCCTTCCAATTCATACCTAGAATCGAAGAGGAACTCTTTTCCTAGAAGGTGTGTATCCCATGTAGTGAAATGGAGCCAATATTCACATTTACCGATGACAGTCTTAGCTTTATCTATGGTCATAAATTGTAGGGTAGGCACCTGTTTTCTCATGAATTAAATTTTACTAGGTACCCAGTTTATAGCCATCCCCATCTGATTTATTCTCCCTCATTTAATAGTAAGGAGAGATTGAAGAATTCATGTACTAATGCCTGAAAAACAAAAGTAATTTATTTGTTTGTTTGTTTGTTTGTTTATTTATTTATTTATTTATTTATTTATTTATTTATTTATTTATTGGAGGATTCATTTCCTTTCCTCCTTAAAAGCATGTACTTTGAAGCTATAATTGCACTTGTCAGATCTAACATCAAACAAGTACATTTATAATCTAGTTAAATAAGAATAAATCTTCAATTTCACAACTGGGCTCTATACTTAAGCCATGTTTAGAATGAAAACCTTAATATAAATTATCTTGCATTCATAAAGAGAGAAGTTTAATATCCCACCTAGATGTTTTGCATTTTTCAGATCTGATTAATTTCAGATTTGTATGTGGCTGGCTGCATGTACTCCACAAAAGGGGACAGTTATGGTTTAAGTATACAAACAAAAATGTTTCTGCTAGTTTTTAGAAATTTTCTCCCTTATTTGGGGTGAATCCCAGTATGCATTATAAGGAAGTTTGGCTACAGATGTTTCTTAATTGTTTTTCATAGTCTTTCAGTTATTATTCCCCCATCTCATATAGAAAAGCAAGCTTCCCTATTTTACCATTTAACAGTCTACTTCAGGATAATAAAACTGGTTTGCAATTTCTCAAATAAATGAATATGTCTTGCCAATCAATATGCAGGATACTGATGTTTATACATTATTAGGGAACTGGTTTAAAATTGCACATTTTGTTTTTCCTAATTATGTTTCGATCAGATGAATTGTATTCTTGTATGATCTCCACTAGAATGCACTCAAATATTTTTGTCATAAGCCATTTCTATTTTATAATGCAGTAGAATATTTCTTTCAGCCCAAAACAAAAGAATTAACTGGATATCCCATTTGCAATAGGTCAATGTTTTTTAAATGGAATAGTGGAAATTAAGCTTCTTTGATTCATCTAATTTCCTTTAAATATTATTCTGATTTGCTTTAAATATTCTTTATTATCAGAATATATGTCAGTTGAAAATTTAATTGGTTTCATATAGTTGATAGTGATGGTGCGGAGTACCTTTAGATATGTTAAGTATTTAAATGTTTAGCCTTGCTACATTATTTTAATAATATTTTCCTGTTACATATATTAAGAAATTAGAATTGTATTGATGCAATTATTGGAATATTTGTGAACTATTTCTCTCCTTTATGAAATGCTTAAAAGTTATTTCTCAATCATGCTCAGTATTTCTATACCATCAACATTAGAAAATGCTATAGGTAAAGTAAAAACAGCTGCATGTGAGTTGAGATAAAATGTATGCTCCTAAAAACAAATTCTGCCTTCATTGTCAATCAGAAAGGTCGGCAGTTCAGCGGTTCGAATCCCTAGTACAGGTCTCCTGCGTGAGCAGGGGGTTGGACTAGATGACCTCTAAGGTCCCTTCCAACTCTGTTACTGTTACTGTAGGTAACTACATAGAAAATTAAGCCCAGTGTTCCTTGTTTTCTGCAGTTGCCTGAAATCTAGAGGGACTGAGAAATAACATCAGGTTTAATGTCACTGGGGCCTATAGAATATTGGGTCACAAAATCTTTCAGGTGCCGTAGAGATAGATTTTTAAGTTTCTATCATTTTGGGTCTCTATTTTAAGTTTAATTTATCCCAGTATTAGATAACAACATTAGATAAAATTATATTTTAATTCCCACTGAAATTAGACTAATCGGTTGCTCTAAGGAATTATTTAATCAGCTGAATAATTTTAAGAACATTGCTTAAAGCATTTTAAAAAAACTATGAGGAAATGCAATAGTTCACAGACAGTATGCTTAGAAATTATTAATCAAACACTTGTATGAAATGCTAAAATCAATCTGGTGGTTCCTTCAGATATGTTCGGCTGTTTGTCTATCTCGCCTTGTTGAGCATCATCCTTACATCTTTCCCATTACTTTAAATGTCTGTTCCAAATGAAGTTTATATTTGTGTTGTGAGAATAACTCATTTTTCCAACAGAAATATTTGGTTAATATTTGATTCACAGTATATTTTCAGCAACCCTGTAAGTATCTCCTCCAAAAGACCCAGAAAACTCACTTTTCATTTTACCAACCATGAAAATATCCTTTAGATGTTTTCTAAAGGAAAATATCTAGGTGGTGCAGTGGTTAGAGTGTAATACTGCAGGCTACTTCTGCTGACTGTCAGCTGCCTGCAATTTGGCAGTTCAGATCTCACCAAGCTCAAGGTTGACTCAGCCTTCCATCCTTCCCAGGTGGGTAAAATGGGTAAAATTATTGGAGGCAATATGCTGACTCTGTAAACTGCTTAGAGAGGACTGTAAAGCACTGTAAAGCGGTATATAAGTCTAAGTGCTATTGCTATAAAGGAAAATGGGCATATTGTATGTATTTGTTGTTTGTATGGAAGAATTTTTGGATACATATATAATCCTCTTCAAAAACCCTCTGAGTTGAGTGATGTACAGGTACTCCTTGCTTACCAACTGCCTTGTTTAGCAACCATTCGAAGTTACATCAGTGTAAAAAAAAAAAGCAGATTCATGATCAATCCTTCCCTTGACAACTGTTGTGGTGTCCCACAGTTATACTATCGCCATTTGGGTGTTTCACAACCAGTGTACGTTTACATCCTGTGATGTTTTTGATCCTGTGCATCCAGAAGAAGTAGACAAAGTTTTTAGCTTTGCCACTTGTGGACCTGACCTTTGTCCTCTTGGCTGGTTAAAGTGTCAGGAAGGAAATCTGATGTTGCGTACAAGTTACAGTCAGCACCGCAGCACTTGAGGATGGAGTAGGAACAATCAGAAACCATGAAAGAGATGCCCATTTATCTTCATATCAGATTCATTGCTGTTGGTTGAAGAAAACATGGTGGGACATCACTTACAAACAACTCTAAAAGATTTTATACACACATGGCAGTGTATATGGAATGAAATATAAATGGGCATGGAATAGAAATTCTGTTGGTCATCCTCATGAATGACCTTTGGCAGAATTCGGGTGGAGACTTGTTTGCTATGGGTCTATTACTTGGAATCCTGACAACAGCCATCCTCATCCATCTCTTGGCAGCTCTTGACCATATTACCTTCTGGGCAGGGGTGGGTTCTACTTACCTTTACTACCGGTTTGCAATGGGGCCGCGCACACTATTGCTTTGCTCACACACGTGTGTGCTCTTCTGCGCATGCGCAGAAGCATTTTGATGACGTTGGGGTCGGTGGGTGGAGCCTCCCACCGGTTTTACTACTGGTTTTATAGAACCGGTGCGAACCGGGGGCAACCCACACTGCTTCTGGGGCTGTTTGTGAAGGTTGGGAGACACGATATTACAATGGTTCTACTCCTTCCTGAATGGGTAAATCCAGTCAGTAATTATAGGGGCAAGAGATCAAGGCAGTGCATTATAGGAGAAACCAAGGTTTAGTCCTCTACCATGTCCTGTTCAACATCTTTACCAAGATCTGAAAAAACCCATCTGCTCTGCTGATGATAGCCTATTATATATAGGTAGCCCTTGGTTGACAATCATAATTGGGTATAGGAAATCTGTCATTAAGCAATACAGTCATAAAATAAAATAAAAATCCCATCATCACTCTGACTTACAACAGCAGTTCTGGTTGCAGTAATTAAGCAAATTGCACATGGTCATTATGCACAACATCACATGTCTGGGCCTTGCAACTTTCTGGCAGCTTCCCCATTTGTTTTTTGGAAGCTGGCAGGGAAGGTTGCAAATGCCAATCACATGAGTTGCAGGATGCTGCAACCTTCGTAATTGTGCACCAGTTAAGCGCCCAAATCATAAATCATGTGACCTCGGGGAATACAGTATGTGTTGGGTTTTTATTGTATTCTACTTTATTGTCTACACACACACTATCACCCAACACCCTACTGTGCTGCCTCATCTTGGCAGGGGAGAGAGTCTGGATGAGCAGAGAATGCTGGGAATGCATACCAGAAGTATATAACTTCGGTAGGCTCACCCAAGCTGTGAAGGTCATTCCAGTTGCCCAGTTAAAGCAAGCAGGCAAAAGCAATCTAGGAAATACTGGAGACAGATACTGACGTTGACATGTAGGAAAAGAAAATATGAAGCTGCAAAGACAAAATTACATGGAACATGGCATGTAAGAAGCATAAAGACAGGAAAACTCACCACCGTGACAGATTTAACAGAATAACAGACAAGGAACCTTGGAAGTCTTCTAGGGCAACCCCCTGATCAAGCAGGAGATCCTGCATGATTTCAGACAAATGACTGTCTTAAAAACCTCCAGTGATGGAGCACCTATAACTTCCAAAGGCAAGCCATTCCACTGATTAATTGTTCCAAATGTCAAGACATTTCTCCTATAAGATAAATATAAATGTTATTTTATTCAGTTTCAATAATACCCAACTCCAACAGACTTTGAGCAAATTATAAAAATAAGAGCAACGTAACGACAAAATACAATAAATTAGACTAAAAAAAAAGTAGATGAATAGCTACAAAGTAATTGCAAGAGGGTCAGACAACATCACAAAATGTAGAGCATCACAAACAAGGGAGTTCCATCCATCTTACCCCAATATCTTACCCCAGGTTTTCAAGGCCGCCTACCATTAGAATAGAGCCATATGGGTTTCGGGGGAGAGGGCTCATTCCAGAGGGCATACCACACTATACAGAAGGTGGAGGAGGAGTCTGATGGTGCAGTGGTTACGGTGCAGCATTGCAGGCAAACTCTGCTCGCAGCCTAGAGTTCAATCCTGGCAGGCCTCAAGTTTCACTCAGCCTTCCATCCTTCCAAGGTCAGTAAAATGAGGACCCAGATTGTTGGGGGCAATATGCAAATAATGCTTAACATTGTAAACTGCCCAGAGAATGCTATAAAGCACTATGGGGCGGTATATAAGCCTAAATGCTATTGCTAAAGTGCATTTCCTAGGTACCGAAAGTCAATAGTTAATCGAGGGGAGCAAAGAGCATGCCTGCCCTATCAGTTTGTACCAGTCAGGCATAAATCACTGGAAACCAGTGATCCCTCAAACAATTGGCTGACGCTTATAGAAAGATGAAATGAAATAAATACATCTTAGGCATCATTAAACTGAAATGTACTGGAATTAGGCACTTGAAGTCAGAAGATCTGACTTCAGTACATGAAAAAAACAACCTGTTGCTTTCATAGTCAAGAAATACTATCTATAGCCATGATGGCGAACCTATGGTACCCATGCCAGAGGTGGCCCTCTCTGCTGGCATGTGCGCCGTCACCCCAGGTCAGATCTCCATGGTATTTCTTTCGTCAGCTTCTGTTTCCCTGCAAATGACAAAACACAAGCTCACGAAAGAAAAAGATCTTACCTCTTGCCACGCTGCCAGTGTTGGGATGCCTGCCGACCAGCTGGTCTTCGGGTCTCTGCTGCGCATGTGTGCATGTCCACACATGTGCATGCTCATGCATGACCACATGTGTCCACATGTCCACACTTGCATGCACATGTCCATGCATGGGTGCACATGTACGTGCATGCACGTGCCTTTTAGTTTGAGCATGCACACGTGCACAGTTTGGGCACTTGGTGTCTAAAAGGCTCGCCATCACTGATATATAGCAAGAACAGTTCTTGGCTTCAGTGCAGATCAATGACCAAATTATATCAATTAGTTGTTCCAGACAACTTTCATATGATGATTAACATTTTATGCTCCAAGCATTAATACAGAAGATATTTTATAAGGAATTTTAAATTGACCTACATTGTCTTGTGTCACTTTTTGCCTTTTTACATCATTTAGTCCTTTGTGATAGAGCATTTCATGCATTCTATCCATCATTTAACAGAATTAAAATTACTATATAGCTGTGGAGAGGAAATATATCATAGACTAGCACTCAGCCGTAGTCTTTGTATACCTAGAAAGACCAGAATCATGTGGGCCATGTTATTCCCTATTCCAGTGATGGCTAACCTTTTCCGGACAGAGTGCCCAAAGCACGTGCCATAGATTCGCAATCACGACCCTATTCTGTGACATTCTATGCAAACAAAATTGGACTTTAAAGGAGCAGGATAGAAAGACTGTTGACAATGGTGGACTTTTGTGTTGGAGAAGACTGTTGAAAATATTCTGGACAACCAGGAAAACATATCAATAGGATATTGAATGAATCTCATTTGAGGCACAAATGACCAGGCTCAGATTATATCCAATTTTAGATACATTAGCCAAAGAGTCCCTGGAAGAGTCTCTAACACTGGGAAAGCTAGAAGGCAAGAACTTAGAATAACTTTATTGTCACTTTGAATGTACACTAATCGGCATACATTAAAATTTAATTTCGTTACATAGAGCTCTCAAAGGGTGTCTTATCTTATTTTCAAAGAGAAAAAGGTGACAACCAACAGCCAGTTGAATGGATTCATTGTGGCAAAGGAGACTTGAAATAATAGGTTAGGGATAGATCATTTTGGAGAATATCTATGTGGTGGGTAGGAATCAAAAACAACCTGATGGCACATATTAAGTATAGGCTGTGGAGTAATTGGTTTATATCTAAATGAATTGACTCAGATTAGTGTAAAAGATCACATGCCAAGGTTTTGTTTCTGTACCTCTTCGGTGTCCTGAGAAGCGTATCAAAAATGTATGTGTATGCTTTGTGTTGCTTTTTGCATCTTAAGCATTCTTGTGAGCATTGTTACTTGCACATTTTTAGCTACTTATCCTGTACTTACAGGACATCATGGTAGCTCAGTGTCTAAGACGCTGAGCTTGTCAATCAAAAGGTCAGCACTTCAGCGGTTCGAATCCCTAGTGCCGCGTAACGGGGTGAGCTCCCATTACTTGTCCCAACTTCTGCCAACCTAGCAGTTCGAAAGCATGTAAAAAATGCAAGTAGGAAAATAGGGGCCATCTTTGGTGGGAAGGTAACAGCGTTCCATGCGACTTTGGTGTTTAGTCATACCGGTCACATGACCATGGAGATGTCTTCGGACAGTGCTGGCTCTTCGGCTTTCAAACGAAGATGAGCACCACCCCCTAGAGTCGGGAACGACTAGCACATATGTGCGAGGGGAACTTTTACCTTACCTGTACTTAGTTCTGGTTTTGCCATGATTTCCTCTTGCAACATCCTTTGTTTCCTATTGCTTAGTGATTGATTTTGTGCCATGAAGTCAATGCTGCTTCTTAGCAACCAAGGAGATAAATTTTCTCCAGGAGATGTCCCAATCTGGTCTTTCAGATTGTCCAACAGTGCCTCTTGCTTAGTATTTTTGCTCGTTCGTTGCTTCATATCAGAAGTCACTCATGTAAGCAGAATTATATTTCAGGTCATCTCTCAGAAATATCTTTATGTGGAAAAAGAAAATAATTTGATACATCAAAGGCAACATTAAGAATTTTTTTAAAAAATAGTTGTTTACATAGATCATCCTCTTGTGATTTATAATTAGTCTTGGGAGGGTACATTTTTTAAAAGGAAGAGAAATAGTATTGTTCCTCTTCAGTAATTAAATGGTAGCCTTTTATTCTTTTGGGGGAAGGAAAAGAAATATACTCCAACTGCTGTTGCTTTTCTAAATAAGTAATTATAAAAGACACAGCACATATGAGATTAACGGTAGCCATGAAGCTAATTTCTTCCATCTATCATCAAGCAATTTATGCTATCTTGCTATCCCAGATCTAATCTAGTTTATTTGTTGATCCTTGATTTAAGTACACTGACACATCTTGTTAGAAAAATACTGCACTTACATAACCTATATTAGTGTCAATAGAAATACTGTATAATCTTTTGCCTTCATGTCTCTTAAATTAACAAATTTAATTTGTTAACAGAAGTAACAAAAGTAATTTCTACTTATAATGTATTTTTTTCCTATGTAGAATTGGTACTGTTTCTTCACTGTGGTTTTCTGCCAATTCCAATGTTAACTCTAAATGAAGAGGTACCACTTTGATGGAACAAGTCTGGGACTTGGGGGCTTGGATTCACAGCTGCTACTGGATAGGCAAGTAGAGGCCATGCCATGGCCAGTGCTATCTTTGCCTGGGTTTGACTAGGGCAGGGGTCAGCAACCTACGGCTCTGGAGCCGCATGTGGCTCTTTCACCCCTCTGCTGTGGCTCCCTGTCACTCAAACTATGCGTCACAACCGCCAATGTGCGACACCCACCGGCACGCGATTTTTTGAGGTTTTCAACCCTTGGTAGGTCAACCCTGGATAAATCCAAGAAAAGAAAAGTTTCAGAAGAAAACAGAACATTTAATTCAACTACATATGCTAGTTTTGTGGCCGCTCAAGAAATAGTCAGGCACAGGAAGGGTTTTGTGGCTCTCAGTGTTTTCCTTTCTGTGGGAAATGGGTCCAAATGGCTCTTTGAGTGTTTAAGGTTGCAGACCCCTGGACTAGGGTGGCAGTTAGGATGCTGCCAGGGGCAGAAGGAATTTGCCATGGTAAATAAACCCTTATCATCACACAACTGGATAAGAGGTTCTACGTGAGGCTGCCTCTCAGAAAGCAAAAACACTCAGAAACTTGCAGTTGGTGCAAAACAGATTAATACTTTTTGAATTTTGCTCAAAACAAGCAGAATACAACAATGCATAAAAACTGCTATTACCAGTTTTACTGCTACAATTTCGGTGTCCCTTCTAAGATGGCCCTAAGTAGAGCATCTGACATAAATTCAAGAAAAAGACAACAAAGCTAAGCATCACCATAGCTAGGTCTGACTTGGAATTAATGCATAAAGGTTAAGCTGGGAAAGGCAGTTCTTGGCTACAGCTGCCATATAACCTCCAAAGCACCCTTAGACTACGAGCTTGTTTTGGGAGTATTATCCCTCCTCCCCCACACATACAAATGTTGGAAATTACTTCCAAATTAGTGTACTGATGGGGAACATTCATAGTTTGTCCATATTTAAGCCTTATTTTATTAGTTCACATCGGGCTCATTGCTGCCCATCCATGTCTTCCTTAAGCAAGGGCATATCCATATGTTTACGGCAATGTATTCTGTATCTCCTGATGAGCTTGCCCAGTTGTTTCGGGTAAACTTTAAATAACATGAGGGACAAACTCTGAGGAATGCTACAGTCTAATATCATGGGGCTGAACCAGTGGTGAAATCCAATTTTTTTTACTACCGGTTACTACCGAGGGTGATGAAGCGTCGGAAAAGATGCCTAGAGAGTGGTTGGAGAGCCACCCGCTCCGAGTCTGACCGGACACAGG
>JANHZT010002231.1:122094-135304 GCA_032468215.1 Stegonotus admiraltiensis | reverse complement strand
GAAGATACTTCCAATTTTACGCGGGAGAAAACCCGAACAACCAAAGACCTACACACACACACACACACACACACACACACACACTCACAGACACACACACACACAAATATACATATACATATACATATACACACACGACAATTGCAGTATCCTGGGGGTCATGTGATCCCCTTTTGCGACCTTCTGACAAACAAAAGTCAACGGGGAAGCCAAGATTCACTTTACAACCACGTGACTAATTTAACAACGGCAGTGATTCACTTAACGGTGGCAAGAAAAGTCATCAAATGGGGCAGCACTCACTTAACAAATGTCTCACTGAGCAACATAAATTTTGGGGTCAATGGTGGCAGCAACTCGAGGACTACCCGTTGTGTAGGGTTTCCTGCCTGGGCAGGGGGTTGGACTAGAAGACCCCCAAGATCCCTTCCAACACTGTTATTCTATTCTATTCTATTCTATTCCGTTCCGTTCCGTTCCGTTCCGTTCCGTTCTATCTCATCTCATCTCATCTCATCTCATCTCATCTCATCTCATCTCATCTCATCTCATCCCATCCCATCCCATCCCATCCCATCCCATCCCATCCCATCCCATCCCTTCCCATCCCTTCCCTTCCTCCACTAGCCCTTTTTATCATTTACAACCTTTGAAAAGAAGATGGCTTTAGCTAGACTTAGGGTACAATATTTTTATGTATTCAAACAATCTTGGATTATTATTTCTTCTGCCAAAATGAACGTAGCAAGCTACAGCTCTGTTATTTAAATGGCTTTTGAAAATAATTAAATTCCTTTAAGACGACAAAAAGGAGCCATTTACAAGAATCTGCAAGCTTCACTGCACTCCCACTTTATCATCCATGATTTAAAGCACTGTAAACAGCATTATCGGAAGCGAACAGCTACTTCAGTGCAGCATATGAACTAATTTTTTCTGCATGTTGAGCTACTGGATATTAGGTAGCAAATGGCAATTAGTTTTGTATGCATGAAGGTATAAAACTGATATCACTGGAAGCAAAGCAGGAGACTATTGGTGCTATCAATTGAGCTTTGGTTGGAGGAAAAAGGCTAAAATAGCATTAATGCTACAAATTTAACACTGCCCTATTTCAGATCAGCATTTTAATATAGCAATGTAGGAACTGTGTACTACAGCCACTTTTGCCAAATGTTCAATGTTTCAAAGATTGGAGTATATTTGTTTTGAAAAGTACTGTATTTTAATAATAGATTTTAAAAGCATATGTGGGTGTTTGGCAGGAGTTAATAGTGGCAGTAGCCTTTTTTTTTCTTTCCAATTTTATTTCTTTGGCTAACAGTATAAATTTTTAAAAAGAAAAATACATTACTGATGTTAATATTACCACACACCATCTATACCTTCCACACAGCATCCAAACCATCCCACATTTCGTGTAATTTTGCTACTGACAAGAGTTCACTGTCTCAGCTCTGTCTTTCCTAAACAGATTAAACGTTGGCAGATCACATCATTTAGCCTGGAAGGAAAAAAAGGTAAAATTGCTAGCAGGAGGTGCAAAAACAGAAAGGTCAGATTGTATTTATAGACCTCCATTTCGCCAAACATTTGAAATAATGGAAGAGCATTTCATTCTATTTGCTTTCCTAGGAAATAAGAAGATTTGAAATATAGGCAATATGTTTCGTTTATTTGTAAATAAATAAATAAATAAATAAATAAATGATGTGTTTGTTGCTAATGGACATTCTCATTATGTTCCGCATCATTTTTAAGTTTAAAAGAAAGTTTTAAAAATCTTATTTTACGAAGAAAAAAACGACCTCATAGAAAAAAAATCGCTTTCGGTTTCAAATGTATAACTAAGTTATGTACAAATTGGAAAAGAACTTACTTGATATTGCTGACAGGAACTTTCTTCTGTGACAGCTGCTGAATCATGCCATTTTCCTCTGAAGGAAGCAAAACGAGGAGAGCTTCACCACCTTCTTTGTACCTATGTAAAGGGAGGGAGAGCATTTTTTTCCTTCAAATCCGAGCTTTTCAGAAAGGAATTACAAGTGGTTCTCAACCTGAGAACCACAACTGAGTCCAAAATTTCCCCTGCTAAGTGAGACAGTCATTAAGTGAGTTTTGCCTCATTTTAGGAACTTTCTTGCCATAGTCGTTAAGTGAATCACTGCAGTTGTTAAGTTAGTAACATGGTTGTTAGTGAATCTGGCTTCCTGGTTGATTTTGCTTGTCAGAAGGTCGCAAAAGGTGATTGATCACATGACCCTGAGGCACTGGAACCATCATAAATACATGCCAGTTGCCAAGCGTCTGAATTTGGATCACATGACCATTGGGATGACTCAATGGTCATAAGCTTGAAAATGGTCATAAGTAATTTTTTCAGTGCTGTTGTAACTTCAAAAGGTCACTGAAGAAATGGTTGTAACTCAAGGACCACCCTGTTCTCAGCATTTCTGGAAACAAACTGAAGAGGTATAGGCTCTTCATGAAGAAAGGCACTAAAGGATGGATGGCAAACTCCGCTGACACCGTTTTAATTTTGGATTTGTTTTGTTTTTAAAATTCTGCCTATTCTTCTACACGTTAAATGAGTAGCACCAATACATTTTGTTCATTTTCTCCCACCTGAACTTACCATTACCAAGAATATGCTCTAACGCCATTGGTCTGATTTTAAAGCATTTATGCTAGCAATCAGTTTAGATCTCTGATAGGAATATTTGTGTCTCTCCATCAGCCTCTTTGCCCAAGGGTAAAAAAAAAAAGTCTTGCCCAATTCTACCTCTAGTTCCAGCTCCAAATCTTCTTAACCCCAATTACGAGCTCCCATTTCATGGCCTCTGAGAGAACACAGAGCATGACAGATGCCCATTGATGTAAACCAGAGGTGTCCAATCTTGGCAACTTTAAGACTTAGGACTTCAACTCCCAGAATTCATGGCTGGCTCAGGTTGAACATCCTTCTTTTAAACCAATCAAAAACCAAACCACTGTTCCTGCCAAACAAGTCAGGCTTTGAAGCCAAGAACGAACATTCCTATTCTGGCTATTAAAAGGATGCAACAGTTCAAGACCGTGGAATCAAAAATCATGGTAAGTTATATGGTTTCTTTAGCAGAAGCAGAGCAGAGCAATAAACTGCAATACACCATTTATTCATAATACCATGATGCTGGGTTATTGCAGACAGACAGAACATAGTTGATGCCTTGTTAAAACTGGGGGTTTTTTTCCAGAGAGGAAAAAATGAAAGAGGTACTAAATCATTCTTTTACTTTCCCTGAGCACTACCAAGGCCTAGAACAACATTCATCTTTTCTCTGATCAACAGGGGATAGAGAATGTATCCTCATAACAATGAAATCTGATATTTGGAAATCAATGAACCCTATTGCCGTCACCCAAACATAGCATCAATCATTCTCTTACTCTTATGAACAGCAAAAGCTTGCTAGGTTTTCTTTAGAAATGTACTAGTTAAATGACTATATTTGTGGTATATTCACAAACATATCTACTCAAACTCTAAGCCAAAGAGACAAGGAGCATTTTGTGGCACACAAAATTCAGAGGAACACAGTATATGATTCTCCACTCTACAAGCAAAGAACAGTAAATTTGGAATTTAAGGAATGAATGAAGATCCTCTGCTTCCTGCTCAAAATCTCTCAAAAGCCGTGCTTATTATTTTGTAATATGTAAAACAAATTACATAAATATCATTGGATAATTGTTCAATCCAATAAACTACAACCATGTGCTTCCAATAACTTAACAAACATTGTTACATGAAAACTTAAACTAGGTTACTTTTATCTATATAACCCAACGTAGAGGTTATTCTGTAGAGGTCTCATCTTAAGAATGAAGGAAGTTTCAACACCCTAAGCAATATTTCTCAAGCTTCTCAACTTTAAGATGTGGGAACCTCAACTTCCAGCATGCTGGCTGGGGAATTCTGGGAGTTGAACTCCACAAATCTTAAAGCTGCCAAGGTTGAGAGACACAGCTTTCATATTTGTTAGTCTCTCAAGCCACCACTATATTCATTATAGAAAGTTTATCCATTAATGTTCTAAAAGGCTTAATCAGTCTGAGTACTATCCTTGAATACATCTAACCAACGGTCATGGAATCTTGCTGACTGTCAGATTTCCTTCCTTGTAGTGATGTCTGGAAAAAGTCCAAGGAACAAAACTAAATGTAAGTGCTTTGATTAATAGCCTTATTTTAAAAAAGTCTAAGAGAACTCCAAAGAGAACCGTACTTCAAATGACACACCATTATAGAGGTAGTTGATTACTGCAAAGCTCATGGGTTACCGTCCTACATTTTCATTATCAAAAAAACCAGATTTTTTTTTTCTTGCAGTGAAAGGATGGTTTGCATCTGTTCATTGTTTTGGTAGCCGGTAGTCCTTTTTATCACTGTAAGAAAGAATGTATACACTTGATTTATACATTACTTGACTAGGTGGCTCAGTGGCTAAGACACTGAGTTGCCGATCAGAAAGGTTAGAAGTTTGGCAGTTCGAATCCCTAGTAAAGGTCTCCTGCGTGAGCAGGGGGTTGGACTAGATGACCTCCATGGTCCCAAGGTCCAACTCTGTTACTGTTACCTGTTACTTCTGATCACTCTCTGATTCTTTTGATATTCAGAACATACCATTTTTAAAAAATTCTCATGCGATTCACTTCTACACCAACAAACATATTTGTTGTTGTTGTTTAGGCACAATGGCTAACGAACAACTGTTTCTTGCTAACCAAGCCAGGCATAATGGCTGAAGGCAGCATCCCAGCTTAATCTACTTGGAAGAAACCAGAGACTAAAACTGAAACAAATTATGACTTCCTCCTCTAATTGCTTCTGGGTTCGAAACCAAGTTTAGCTATGCTAAGCTAAATTTTCTAGTTATACTTCAGCAAACAAAGCTTGCATCAGTTGCAAGCCAGCATATTTGCTGCCGGGTTGAGTGCTATGTACAAACTGGGCACTGAGACTTAGTTATATGTGTAAAGCATTTAAAGTACGTTGTTATTTGTTGGCAAAAAAAAAAATACATGAAAGTGACTTTCCAAAAATGAAAACTAACTGCTGTCCTCTAGTGGCCCTGTATTTTGTTTTATATCAAATTTGATCAAAACAATCCTCATGGAAGAAAATTCTGCGCCAGATGGCTATAAATATTTCTGCATGAAGACACTATAGTTCTACTATGCTGGTGTTGTAATCTATGTTATCAAATGAGCTTTCCATGAGACAAAGCTTATGATCTCTCTGGGAACCCCAATCATGTTCTTCTCAAAAAGTATCTGGACATAGGATATTGCCTAATTTAACTTCATATTTTACTCCTATTTGATCAAACAAAATTATTCCACAACAACTGAAGCTAGGAAATAAGTTTTTTTTTTTCATGTCAGTGTCTAGTTTAGGTCAAGTGAAAGTTAAACCAAGAACTTGCCAAACATTAATTTTCCATTTTATTTGGACTGGTTTATCTAATACAGTTCTTCTTAAGCAAAAGTAGGCCGACTGGTGCCCATGGGCTCCAATGTATCTATTAATCTTGCGATGGCACCTGCAAGGTTGCATATTCCATTTGGTTTTAACTTTTTCCTGATTTCTCTTAATTAAAATAATTACAGGAAATGGGCAGAGTGGGGAATTCTTCTAGAACCCTTAGGGTTATTAGAAAACAACAATGGTAGATGGTGGAACCTCGGTGTTTCAGCTGAAAATGTTATCAATCTGCTGGAGTGATAAAGAGCAATCTAAGGGATGGACAGAGTACTCTCATTACTTGCCTTCTAATAAATGGTTGCATCATTACTCACTTTTGTACCCATAATTTCTATTTTAAGTGCCATTTGGGAAACAGATAGATCCCTTCATTGTGAAAGATCTATGGCCTACTTTCAAATTTCCCAATATGCCCACTGTCCAAAAATATTGCATTTCTTTGAGCTCATGAGCCAAAACATGCTAAACGCTGTTAGAAATCCAGTGGGTTCTTTTACTATTAGCTCAGTATTTAATTAATTAATTACCTCAGTATTTAATTAAACTTAGTTGTATCTGGGAGACAAATGGATAACCAGCACCGACCTCTCTAGTACCTCAGAATGTTAATTTTTTAAAAATCAGATAGAAGAAGAAACCTGACAGCTGTCGAGCCCTGATCGGGACTCGCCATCGCTGGGGCCGGGGACGTTGCTGAAGCCCAGACGATACCTATTATGGAAAATATTCACGGGGTGGGGGGGAGAGGTGTACCAGTTTAATGTAGGATCTGAAAGTATACCATATCTAAACTCTACAGTTTAGAGAAGACTGGGGGAGAAGCATGCGTATATTTCCCTAGACTTGGAACATTTCTGAAAGTGTTAAAAATGATGTATTTATTTCTTGACTCCTTCACTGTTTCCATCTGAAGTACTCAAATAATCTGACCAGTTGCCCAATAAAGCTTCTGCAGCTGCCAGAGATTCTGACACTTGGTAGAGGGTGAAGAGATGGAAGATTTGATGACTGAAGAAAGAGGTGCTAAGAAAAAGCCTTCTCTCGTGCCTCTCAGCTCCTACACTGGAAAATGCTGTAGAAGACATTCCTGAAATTGGCTAGCTCTAGCCAATAACGGGGCGAGTTCCCATTACTTGTCCCAGCTTCTGCCAACCTAGCAGTTCGAAAGCATGTAAAAAATGCAAGTAGAAAAATAGGGACCACCTTTGGTGGGAAGGTAACAGTGTTCCATGCCTTTGGTGTTGAGTCATGCCGGCCACATGACCATGGAGATGTCTTCGGACAGCGCTGGCCCTTCAGCTTTGAAACGGAGGTGAGTCCCCTAGAGTCGGGAACAACTAGCACATATGTGCGAAAGGAGCCTTTACCTTTCAACCAATAAACAACAGTCAGACATGGGGGCTGAAGGGAAGAGGTGGAACTGCTCCTCATTCTGTCATTGTGTTCTCAGAGAAAGAAGTTCTAATTGCCACTGAAACCAAGTAACAGAGAGAAATGTCCTCCTTTCCTTTCACTCTGAATTAGACCAAATCAGGTATTGTCAGAAGGTAGAAGGAAGGACATAAACTTTCCAGATGAATATCCTGTTTTTCTCTAAATTATAGTGTTTATTTTTGTAGTGCTTTTAGGTCGATAATTTGTACATTTCCAATAGAAAGAGTGGCCTTAACTTAACCAAATTATACATAGAATTCTACCCTGACAATTCCAAATGGAGCTTTTTAAAGCCTATCTTGTTTCCCTCCCTGACTCATGCAATGCTTCTCGGTATTTCCACTTCCAGGATTGTTTCTAGCCTAGGAGGGAGAATGGAAAGAGGGGAAAACAACTCATTCCTGAGCTTCTTGAATTCTGCATCTTTGTAAGGCTATCTTCACTAACATTCTCTGAAAGCTTCAATCCTTTCCACCAGCCATTTTACTCAGCAAATCTCTGCCTTGATCCTTCTGGGCCTTCAACTGGAAATTTCTCCTCCGGTAAGGTAAAGGTAAAGGTTCCCCTTGCACATAGGTGCTAGTGTTCCCGACTCTAGCGGGTGATGCTCATCTCCCCTTCAAAGCCAAAGAGCCAGCACTGTCCGTGGTCACGTGGCCGGCATGACTAAATGCCAAAGGCGCACGGAACACTGTTACCTTTCCACCAAACATGGTCCCTATTTTTCTACTTGCATTTTTTACGTGCTTTCGAACTGCTAGGTTGGCAGAAGCTGGGACAAGTAATGGGAGCTCACCCCGTTACGCAGCACTAGGGATTCGAACTGCTGAACTGCCGACCTTTCGATCGACAAGCTCAGCGTCTAAGATACTGAGCCACAGCATCGCTCTATTTTTCTCCTCCACCTGTACCATAATATAGATGTGTCATATAAAACCAGCTCCAGGAATGTCCAGATGTTCAAGTCAGGAGCTAAGCTACTCAGTCTTTAGTGTCACCTGTCCAATTCTGGTACGTAGAAGACAAAATTTAACCTTGACACCATCAAGGCAACTCATCTTGCCTACGGATGAAAAGGGAAATAAAATGGGGAGAAGGCTGTTACAGGAATTAAGCTGAGAAGCAAAGTTTTCCAGGACAATATGGCAAGTAATGTCCACAAGCAACAGTCACCAAGCTTCAAGAGTAGAAAGCAAAAGGCAAAAAGGACATCACACTATGGGAAGAAGTGGTGGAATTAAATTAAACTGCGTTTCAATGTTAACAGCAAGCAATCAACTGTTTTAGTGGCTCCAACCTAGTGTGACATAAAAATATTTATCTTGCCTTCAGGAATATGAGTTTTCAGCTGAATTCAAGCTTAAGCACTTCGTCAAGCCATGCCAAGTTGACAATTTGGGAACTACTGCTGAGTTTTTGTTAGAAAGCCTGAGAGAAACCTCCATTATATTATCAAATTGGCCAAATTCTCCTCAAGGCAGTTTAATTTTTTTGGTATTTATTATAGTGCATAATACATTATATAATGCCTTATAAATATGTATAGTGAAGCACAGTGGTACCCGAGAGAAAATATGGTTTTAAAATAATGTGTAGTAAGGGAGGAGATATAAATCTATAACCTGCCCAGGCAGAATTTTTGAGTAGGTGAGAAAACAAAAACAAATGTAATGCATCAGAAGTTAGACAAGATTTCCCAACTGAACTTTAATAATCTCTTCTTGGAAAATCCAAAAAAGAAAATATAAGTCAGGGCATATCTGTACTGTCCAGAGCCAAAACATTTGATATATCTACCCTATTTTTCCAGGTCTCTGGAGAATCCATGTTGTCACTCTAGACTCTGAGAAACACTAGAAGCTTAATAAATAAAGTACAAGTTTCCCGAATGTATGCTGCTTATACATCCACTCTAGCCAACCTGATCTCAGCAACATGAACCAAAAATAAGGCTTATGCTTTGCTTCTAACATTTGCAAAAACCAATGTTAAATGATGAACAAAATTCATTTGCGAACAGATACCAAGAAAATACACAGCTCAGTGTCCAAATATTATTCCAACCTTACTGAAGTTAAGCAAGTTTAAAGAACTCAACGGGAAATTCAGAGCCTTGTATAGGAACAATATTTGCAGCAAATAAATATTTTACAATCCACAGCAAATATATTCCTACCTGCTTCTCAGACACTGTACTCAAACTGTGTCCTAGTCATATGGACATATCTATTTTTCTGTCATGATTAATATAAGTCAGGCTATGAGAGTCCTGAGACTTGGAAACTGAATTGTGTTGGGTTTTCATATAATTAAATATTTCTCAGATAAGCTGTTTCCTTCCTAAATTTAACCAAGGACGGAAAAGAATCCAAACTTCACACTGAAGAAAAGCATTCATTAGACTAATATTAAAGGTATTAATTTACAAGGAATCACAGTCACCTAGCATAATGGCTAAATACCAGGCAGCAGGGAAAAGAAATGTGACATTTAAACTACATCTTCCTTCTTTCTTTCTTTCTTTCTTTCTTTCTTTCTTTCTTTCTTTCTTTCTTTGTTTCTTTCTTTGTTAGTTAGTTAGTTAGTTAGTTAGTTTGTTTTTCTTTCTTTCTTTTTGTTTACTTAATCAATCTATCACATTTATTTGCTGCCCATTTTCAGGCAACTCTTTCTTAAACTTAAAAGTACCAATCATACTCTTCCTTACTTTTCTTTCAGTGTTGGTCATCTTGGCTGTTAAACAAAGTACATGAATCCAGTCACAAACTATCATAATAACATAATCTAATGCAAGTTGTTCCATTTTTAAGATGCATGGACTTCAGCTCCCAGAATTCTCCAGGCAGCATTTTGAAAAACACTGATCCAATGTAGTAACAGGGCTAACCTTAATATTTTCTTAGACTTCTGAATAGTTTTAACATTGAAAAGCTTTCTTCAACATATTCTAAATATCAGGACTACAATGTCCACAACTATTAGCTAACTTGGCTGGCTAATTCTGGAAGATGGAGAGAACAGAATCAGAGGACATCAAGTTAGGGAAAGCCACTCCATAGAACATAAAAACTCTATATACCTGGCTGTTCTCCCAACTCTGTGAATATATGTATTTGCATCTTCTGGACAGTCAACCTGAATGACCCAGTTCACAGCAGGGAAGTCTGTAAAAAAAAACCATTTGAAATCCAGTCACATAACACTTTCTATGTTGGCAGTATAATTCCATACGAATTTTGCACTCCAGCTCTATTTTACTGGCACTGTGTTGAAAGAGACTGCTCACGAAGTACAATTAATCACATATTCTAGCTACATGTATCTGTCAGATGAAACTAAAATTAATAGAAACTTCATTTCCTAAATAATGAAACGGAGCATAATTTTAAACTTGGTACGGAGAGAGAAATCATTTGCATTTTACAAATTGAAAACTAGAACTGGCCATTTATGATTTTAAACCAGAAGTTTGCAATGCATGTATAGCTCAGAAATAATCCAATTTATATTTCGGCTAACTTTTTAATACAAATAAATTTCTATTACAGTATTTCTCTTTTAAGGTTTTGTCTAGTCTCTATTCTTCTCCTTCTCCTTATTTCCTTTCCTATTATGCTCTCCTCCCCTTCCCCCATCTCTCTCTATATGATAGTTATGCTGGAAGCTGCTGAACTAAGATAATGGCCCATTAAACTGAAGACCAGCAATTTTATAAAACCCCACTTTATATCAATCAGATCTTTTACGTTCAAAATGCAAGAAAGGCACAAGTATACATTGGAACAGATACAGCTTCAAGGAAGTGCTGAACCAGAGAAGGAAAGTTTAATTGAAGATTCCCTTATCGATACTTGATCTCTAGCCTCAGATATCAAAGGCATTGTACATATCTTATTTGAATGCCAATTATTTGCCTCAACAAGGACTCAGTATTTAGAATCTTTACTTGACTAAAGTGCCTGTTAGAATCTCAACAACGGGGTGTCAATAAATATATAGCCAGCCAGCAGAACTACCAAGTTTATAATTAAAGCTATTCAGCTGAGAGCTCATTATATAGAACAGAGTGAGGTCACATGTGCAATAAAGGTGATGCACTTATCTGAATTTTCTTTGCTCCATACTTTATATTTTATGCCTGCTTTATCCTTTTGTTAGTTTACACTCTGTTGTCTCTTAATATGGTCAATAAACTAATTAACTATACTTAATAGTTGATCACTAGGTAAATCTGATCATCCTGACCACAGATGATAGAAACTGAAGTCCATTGTCACATGGGGACACAAGATAGGCAAAATCAACAAGTACAAATCCTAAACCTATAGAAATGTGGACAAGATGCTATCTGAATTAGGGAACATATGGTTCTGTTCTTTCCTAGTTCCTCATCTTCCTCCTCTTGCTGGGTTGGCCTCCTGGATTCTGACCTGGCTCTTAACTTAGGAGGGAATTAGACTAGTCTCATTCCTCAGATACAGCAGGACTTGAAGCAATGGGGACATGACTGTGGAGGAAGCAGCAGAAGAGGATACAGGCAATGAAAGGATAAAGACTAGCATCCCAGGTCTGCTGCTGGAGAATGTGAGTTCTCCATTCAATCTTAGCCAGCAGGATCTTGGTCTCTTCCTTAAATGATTAATTTAATAAATGATTTTCAAGAACTGGGTCAAACTGATTAGATAACTCCCCTGGATGTGAAGGAATGCAAAACTGTTTACCTAGCCCACGAGCTGCAAGATCTGTAGCGAAAAGAACTGCCGATTTCTTGCGCAAAAAATCGCGGTAAACTTCCATTCTTTTCATCTGCTGCTGTTTCCCATGAAGAGCCAGTATAGGGAGACCCGGACGAAGGCGACAAAAGACTCTAAACAAATACTGAACCTAGAAACCAATAATCATTTTAATACTAAATTCTATGAGCAAGACTAGTTGACAGGACATACGTATTACATTGTAGGCCAGCACTGCCTAACCCAGGGGTGTCAAACTTGCGTCATCACAGCAGCATCATGTGACATATCACGACTTTTTTCCCCTTCACTAAACCGGGCGTGGGCGTGGCCAGCGCATGATGCGTCTGGCCCGCGGGAAGTGAGTTTGACAGCCCTGCCTAGCCAGTCTTGGCTGAGGTAGAAAAGCTAAACAGGATCGGATCTGGTTAACAATACCATGGAAGAAAAAACTCAGGGTGGTGAGCTAGATTGGGATGTTAAAAGATATCCCAAAAGATGACATATAATTCAACACTTAGGAAGAAGCAGCTTTCTCTATAGTCTTTAGTGCTAGTTTCAAACAGGTAGAAGAGCCACTTCTGTTACCTCAGCTAGCTAGACACAGGGATACTAAGGTTTACAAATGGAAAAGGCCAGAGATCTGCAAAATGGAAAAAAATCAGAGGAAAAGGCATGCTAAGGTTTCGTGACTCCTAGGGGAAAAAAACAGAAAAATATCCTTTCCTCCTGGAGCTTTCATATCATTTTTATCATGCAGCAATTTTCAGAAAATTACCACGGGAGTTAAAACCAACCACTATGTTTCCTAAAAGTGAATGCTATGAAAAACCCAGGAGCCTGACTAGAATTTACAATTCTGAAATCTCACGAAGACTCATTTAATTCAGCTCATCTATCTGTTTCTGCCCCTTCTTTCGTCAATTTCACAGCAATTTGCACGGTAATCAATTGCCAGGCCTCTTGTCACCATAATCTTTTCAGTTTGTGACAGATTTATAGCTATATCCAACAGAGTTGATGCTGTTTTAAACTTCACGATATCTCAAAAAACGATTTCGCCGCAATTTAGATGGGAGTTATTCCCAAAATAATAACCTTTTTATAAATAAACCCCACCCTTTGATCTAAAGGCATCTCATTTTTAAGCCAAGTGCTTATTTAAAGCTACACTTACAAGGCACCTAATCAGGAAAAACACCTTCCTTTTCTTTCATAGAATAAAATGCTTGGATGACAATGTTTGCTATTATGTGTTTGGTCGATTTATAAACCAAGCACGCACTTCATTGAATACAACACAAAGATATTTGAAGAAGTCCAGTTGGCGTATTTGCCTTTACCTACACCCCAAATTTCTCTTTGCTTGGATACTTAACTGCTAACTTCTATAAAAGGAGTTTATAGCTGCTATAAACTCCATTTATAGAAGTATAAAAAAGTATGTATGTATGTATGTATGTATGTATGTATGTATGTATGTATATATATATATATATATATATATATATATATAT
>JANHZT010002231.1:71462-81929 GCA_032468215.1 Stegonotus admiraltiensis | reverse complement strand
CAAAGCACCTGAAGGCAGGACAAGAAGCAATGGGTGGAAACTAATCAAGGAGAGAAGCAACTTAGAACTAAGGAGAATTTTCCTGACCGTTAGAACAATTAATCACTGGAACAAATTGCCTCCAGAAGTTGTGAATGCTCCAACACTGGAAGTTTTTAAGAAGAGATTGGACAACCATTTGTCTGAAGTGGTATAGGATTTCCTGCCCGAGCAGAGGGTTGGACTAGAAGACCTCCAAGGTCCTTTCTAACTCTGTTATTCTGTTCTGTTCTGTTCTGTTCTGTTCTGTTCTGTTCTGTTCTGTTCTGTTCTGTTCTATTCACCATTGTTAAGTGTGGGTCATTAAACGAGGGTGTCACATGATACTTTTAATATTTATAATACAATTGTGATCTCCTGCTGGCTCCACATTCATTTTAGGAAGCTTGCAAAGGAGGTTGCAAATGGTGATGACGTAATCATGTGCCAGTGTTGAGTGCCTGTTTTGTGATCATGTGACTGCGGGGATACTATGACACTAAAGTGTGAGGACTAGTCATAATTGCCATTTGTTCAGCACCATTATCAATTCAAACAGTCGCTGAATAAGCAGATGTTAAACAAGGACTACCTGTAATGCCACTGTGGCCTACAGTTGGTGCTTTCCGAATGTGCTAAACTTCAGTTCCCAGTCAGTCTACTGGCAATGCTTTCCAAGAATTCTGGGAGTTGAAGTAAATGTGTGTATAGGACAATAGCCTGGGGCAGACTGCCCTGTAGTTTCACCAAGATCCTCTGAGTGGAGTAATAAATGAATTAGATCATCACATAATGGGATTATTACCTTCCAATTTATCTATAGCCATCCTGTTTACCTTCAGGCGTTAACGCAATCTACCCAGACAAGAACTGACACTTGTCAAAAATTTTGAGTGCATCCTTTGGTTAGCTACAGTGGCACTACTGTCACTGCATGGGGACATTAATTGGGTCTCATTGTCCAGAAAGATTACCAACCAACTCACCACCAACTAACATACAGTTAGTTGTATTAGTGTTGTTTGAAAAGACTGTATTGAATTATAAGGCTGAACCAGTGGAGAATGAATGATAGCCCTTGAGATGCAGTTCGTCTTCTTTCTTGCTCTGCTTCCTCAAAGCTTCATCTTCTTGCTACTTAATGTTGTGTGCAGTTTCTATAGTACATTCTGTGCAGCACTTTGGTAATCCTCACTACCCACCCAGTTGTAAAGACAGGAAAAGCAGTCCCTAAAAGCAAGTGGAGAAAATCAGATGTTGTGGGAGCAGCCGTAATAATCCTTCCAGAAACCCCAGGTCTCTCTGAAACTTTCTGATGCATCTCCTTAATCTTTTCCTCCAAGTTTAAATATTCAAATATTCCTATTTTTCCTCACAGAGCAGAGACAAAAAACTACTCTCTACTTGAGTGTTCATATTTTCAGATTTTGAGCCCATATAGCAGTGTTTCTCAACCTTAACAACTTAAAAGATATGTGGACTTCAACCCTCAAAGCAAGCTGGAGAATTCTGGAGGTTAAAGTCCACATGCCTAGATGGAGAAACACTGGCATAGAGATTATGGCTGGGGATAAGGTGACCTCACCAGAGTACGCAGAATAGGCCCATTCTTTTCAATTTTGGGGTTGAAGATAAGGAGTAAAATAAATGTTTTAAATCCCATTCATGGAGAAATGATGCTTGTCTTGATCCTTAATTTGCACTGAAAGGCACATAAAATGTCACTAACAGTATTGCTGGGTTGTTGCTGAATTTAAGTGGTGTGATTAGATGGTGCTTCAGAGACCACAGCAAGTCATTGTTGGAGAGTTAGACCTTTGCTCCTTCAAAGTGTTTATTTTTCTACCTCAGTTAAACAATTGATAGGGAAAGGGTTGTCTTTTTCCCCTAAGTGAACTAAGGAATGATAGGTGCAGGCTAACACACGCAGCACAAAAAATAATAATTACAGCTTGCATCCCCAAGGTGAAAATACTTTGCAAATTAATCTCCCCGCATTCTTGGCAGTTAGAAAATGTTCTTGAAGTGATTTTTAGATTTAATATTTAACTCAAAGGAACAGCCAGCAAGCAAGTATATATTCATTTATCCAAGTATATCGTATGTAAGGATGCGAATGAATTCAGTTATGAATTCTTCAATCTGCTTTCAACAGAATGTGCCATAACAAGCATGTTAGCTTTAAATTAAGATTAGAGAAAAATCAGTAACACATGGAACAACATTCATGTAATCTAACGTACTGATTTTGTAATGTTTACTGTTGATTTTAACCTGTTTTAACTTGTAAGAAAATTGTATTTCAACGAAAAGAACAAAAGCCTCATACAATGATTGAGAGAGAAAAAATGTGTGTTTAAAAAATGCTTCTGACAGTGTGTATCAAAAACGTTTTAAGTATATCTGTTATTATGCTGGTATCTTAATTAAAATAGAGATATATAGGGGATTTTATTTTATGTAGAACAATAACTCACAGCAGGTTGATCTATGTCAATGTTGAAAAATAAAATTAATTCCTTCCTTCCTTCTCTGTTCACTAGTTTTGGACAGTCTGGATAACCAACTGGCAAAAGAGCAATCTCAAGATACTATGAATACAAGGACTTCAACTAACTACGGCTCTACAGCACCAGAAATCCATCATCATTCCACTGTTGTGCAACCAAATTTCCTCGGAGAAGTACAGAGAAATGACCAGAACTTGTTTTTCCCAGATAGAACAAGGACATTACGAGCCAGAGATAAATACAAAACTCTCTTCACACCAAGAAGGCTTTATGATAACTATACGAAGCAGCATCACCCAGAAAAATACATATATGGGGATTTGTATGATGAAAAATCTGTTTTGAAGAGAGGATATTCTACTTGTTCTCTTGGACATTCTTCAGAAGATAGGTTGGCATTTCCATCAGGATCATACAGTAATGGATTTGGTCCTAAGAACTTCATGTGCAAGAATAAAATGGGCAGAAGTTACTCTTTGTCTTGCCTTACAAGGCACTCGTCTTTGATGTCTGCTGATGGGTTTTCCACCAGTACCTTACAGCATGATTGGGAAAACAATATGGACTTCACAAAAGCCAACTTCCAGCATCATTCCAGACGGACTCCTCTTTCATCTATTGTATGGAATATGCCACAGTCTTCTAGACATTCACTACATCCAAACAGACTTCGTAGAACACAGTCATTAATAGAATTTAACTCAGCGTTCGAGGACAGACATCTTTGTTCTCCAGAGGAAAATACAAGATATAAAATTTTTAGGTCAAAGACGAATTACAGACCAGTAATACCAAACAAGAGCCATCCTTTATTCACCGAGAGACGTATAGACCCTCTGTGTTTCGACAATCGTGAGAATTATGTGTTACATCCATTGAAAAATGTCTCCAAACCATGTTACAGATACCCATCATTTCGTGGTAAAATGAATCCGTCCCCAAACAATCTTCCTTTTGGGAAAACGGAGGAGTATCTTTTTAGACGTCATAATCATCATCAGTATTTCAGAGATGCTAACCGTGTCCCTGATGTAAACTTTGAACAGGCGATTGACCGGCGAAGTGACTCCTGGGAAAAAAAAGATGTATGGCAAAGTGAACATATGCGTGACTGTGCCTCAGAGTACACGAAGAGTAGGGACCATGCAGGAAGAGGAACTAACAAATTGTTTGTAAAGTGTTTAAAAGGCGTGCAGAAAAGTCCAACTTATGTCTCAGCTGCTTTGGAGAACCAAACTGAATATGCAGCGCCAAGTCCAAATCATTTTAGTGGAGATAGTCAAGCCCCTTCAAAGACATTTGTTAAACCTTTTCAAACAAAGAAAAACTCTAAAATGCGTGGCATGGAAGAGGTGAATGGTGCTGATCAGTCAGACAAAATGGATAGTATGGACATGAAAAAGCCAACGTTAACTCAAGCGTTTGGACAAGTAAAAACAAATAATCCAACAGAATATCAGATGTCCCCTCCTACAGCCTCCTCTCAAGCTACCCCTCCTATGAGTGTATCCCTCCATCCACCTTTTATATTAAATTCAAAAAGGCAAGCCAAGGCGAATTCCTCAAGACGCATTGGAAACATTTGTTTATCAAATATTCACACTAATAATGGCCAAAGAAATGAAGACAACGGCACTGAAAGCAACAGTGTAAAGCAAACTTGCCCCCCACACCTGATTGCTAATCCTTCAAAGCTGTCAGTTCTTCGAAGTAACCCTCAAGAGGAACTCCAGTTGGAAACTTTGAAAGCATTTAACCCTGACAAGATGTTAAACCCTGTTTTCATTGAAGACCCCAAAGTACTTCCAAACAATGATTTCCCTCTTTCTTATGCTGAAACACTCCATCAACCGAATAGATTTGTTAGATATTCGACTAGTAATAGCATTTGTGGCTCACCCGTGAGCAGCCCTCTCAAATCTCCTAAAACGCCTAAGACATTATATCAAAAATCAGCTAGTATTGATGGCAGTGACCTCTCTAAAAAACGCATCTCTCCCCCTACAAGGAAAATTCCTTTCAGAAATAAGAGGATGGGGAAGGACAACCTAAAAGCCCATGTATCAAACAGACTTGGGAATATTTATTCAAGTAAGGGAGATAAGAGGTCTTTGTTCAGCTCATCCTGCTCTTCCTTAAACATGTCACCCAAAGAAATGGCTGAGGAAAAAAATAAACAAATTAAGAAGTACCACGTGCATTTAATTCAAGCTCCTAACTGCCCATCAGGGAACACTGATATAATTGGCAGCAAGCGGAAAAAAAGAGATGAGATGCTTGGTCTAGAGAAAGCCATTTTTCTTTCTCCTGAAAAGGAGGAAGCAGAAAATCCTTTAAAGCAATATAAAACTACCAGCACATTGACAGTAAGCATAGATGAAGATAATGTAAAATACCATGAACTGATTTCGGTTTACTATACTTTACCACAGAAACATTCAAAAACTTTGTGCGATGTCTTCCTAGGAGATACCAAAAAGGCAGATTCATCCTCGTCCCCGGAAAAATCCGAGAGCCCTCAAAAGCAGTATGAAGTTCGTGTCGGTATGACAACTGTAGCTTTTCCATCCAGCTTAGAAAAAGGAGAGAAACTTATTTCCCCTAGCAAAATGCCTGCTCCTGATGATATACAACAGGATTCAAAAAATACAAGCAATCCTGTTAAAGATCTCCAAGTTTCAAATCCCATTGTAGGATCAGCAGATATTTCTCAAGCACATTGTTCAATGAATAATAAAAAAGAAATAGTTGTATCAGGAACAGAAGAGCTGGGGCTTGCAATTTCCAATAGGCTACCTGTGGATGGACCCAAACCCAGCAGAAAAGAGATTGAAACAGTTAACACCAATATTTTGTCCAACCTGCATGTTGGCAGGCACTCTTCTCCGTGGACAGAGACACCAAAACTTAATAAAAGCTTACATCTTAACTCATTGAATTCCAAAAATATCTCTTTGGGGAACATTTCTGCAGTTTCTTCTGCAATAAATGGCCAAAAGGGGAGTCCTGGCTGTAGTCAGCCATTTGCTGAAGCATCAGCAAGCATTCCTCCTTCCAATTTAATTGATGTTATCCAGGACAGAAAGCCCACTGCGTATCCAGAAGTCGGCACCCGAGTTAATGTCACTAAAGAAAAAATTAGAAATGCTGCAGAGATCAAAGAAAGGGCTCGTTATATATGTCGCATTATTTCTGAAAGGGGACATCGGTTTCCACCGAGAAATGAAGGTGTCCGAAATGAAATGTCCATTTCAACAACCAAGATGCATTCAGATGCCCAGAATTTTACAGTGCCAGGGGATGCTGCTTTTTCAGCTAATGCAGTTATTCATCCCAAAGGGAATGCGGTAGAATGTTCAAAGACCCAACAGCAAGAGATGCCTCAAAATCCTGCCCTCCACAAAGTTGGCACAAATTTACAGAGGTCTGAAAGAGTCTGTGTGGACAATGAGAACCTTAGTTCTAAAGATCAGCAGTCAGGTCCTACACAGGACTTGCCCGAGCATTTACTACCTGAAAGTAAGCTTGCCCTGGATGGCCTTAAAAATAAAGTTAATGACATAGAAAAAAGGAAAAATAGGTCTTCAGTTAAAAACAAACTGGCAGCCATGTGCAGAACAAGTAGAAAGTTTTCTAATAAGAAAAACTCAAGTCCCAAACCACACGTAAGTTGCATATTTTCACAAAACGAGGCACTCCCATTAGAGAAGAGCAGCCACCATCCACTGTTGATTTCACCCGATGATTCCCAGCAAACAGGGAATGAGAATCAGAATCAGGTTTCTCTACCTGGTGAATTTGATATTCCAAGACTGAGTAAAGTGGAAACTAAGAAATTGCAAGCTAATGAAGATAGGAGGCCTTTGACAAACTTGTGCAACCAGAAAAGAGAACATTCTGGGCAAAGCGATAAAAATACAAAAACCATCCAAAATTCTACCATCTTATTTTCAAAATCAATTATGCCTGTGCTAACCAACAATTTACAGACAGGTAGCAAAGTTTTAGAAAATAACAACCATCCCATTTTCTCCAAATGTGCAGGAATGGATGCTTACCCCCCAAAAAGAGGTCATTGTAAAGTTGGTGAGCTTTCATCTTTTCCACGTTTATCTGATAAACATGCATACATTAAAAATAACTCAAAGGCAAATATTTGTCCACTGCAAAAATTGACTTCTCAAGCAGAATGTGATGATTATCAAGATAATGAGCAATCAAGCATCTTTAAAAATGTAAATCAGTCCTGTGCCAAGCCAGTTCTAAATCTCGGCAAAACCCAGCGTGAACGACATTTTTCTGAAAGTTCCTATACACAAAAACTGCATGATTATTTGCTCCCCAAAAATAACCTGACACAGCCTGGATATAATCGGAAGTTTAAATCCTATTCTGAACTGTTGTCCTGTGATGAAAATGAGAACTGGGACTCGTGCAACGAGAATAATAGGAACTTTGGCTCGCGACGTATCATGTACCCCTCAATTGAATTTGGTATTTTTGGGAAAGAACAACAGCAGGCTTTCTTAGATAACATAAAGAGGTCACTCACAGAAGGACGGTTGTGGAATCCATGTCTTTTAAAGAACTCCAGGTCTATCAAAAGGGAAGATGGGTACTCCTTCCATGGGTTGGAGCTGTTGAAATCGAGTGCTACAGAAGAACAGTTCCCAAATGAACCTTTTGATTTCCACGAAGAAGCCTCTGCATATTCTTCAGATTCTGACTCTGACACCACCACAGATGATGAGTATTATCTGCATGAGTATGAGAAAGAATCAGAACTATGAGGAACCCAACAGATGTAGAAAGCAACTACACCTACTACTAGCTGACTTGTTGGTTGATGGCTTATAAAAGAGTAGGGACTGGAAACCTGACCAGCTTTCTGTAAATGCGCTAATTTGAATTCAGATACTAAATGGACATATTGCACTGATCTAGTCTTCCACAATTCTGGCTTTTCTTAAATATGTGGACTCCTGGAGTTCTAAGAAATATTCTAGGAATTAAGGTCCACCTATCTGGGGAATGCTCAGATTTTAAAAACTCCGCGGAGATGTAATATACTTGGTTTTAGGGTAGGGTGCTGTATGAACTCAGTCACTGTGGTTTATAAACTGTGGCGTACTTTTTTGTGTGTTGCTTAAACTCAACCAACTGTGCTTTATTCAATAAACCATGGTGAAGCAAGCCGTAACTTAAGAGTTATGTGAACCTAACCATTATAGTGATCAGCTCAAAAATCAGGATTTATTTTAAATGGTAAAATCGCCCTACATTTGAATCTCCAATGGCACTGAAAAGAATAAAGGAATTGTCCTACTGGTTCTCAAATGGGCATGCCTGCTTTTTCAGAGCAGGGTCTCTTGTACCAGTCAACTTTGGCACATAATCATAACACAGCTGCTTTCATCAGAAATTGAATGTTTGCATTCAACACATTGATGGCCTTTCTGTGTTTCAACTAATCTAAAACGTCTTCAGTTTTAGTAGAGAAAGGGAAGATTCAGAATATATGTATATTTAGGTGAAAAAAGGAAGATTCAGAATGTGTGTATATTTAATATTCTAAAGGAGAAATGTATTCCTTTAATTAGAAAATGTGTGTTTTATTAAAACCGCATTAAAATGAAAGCAGCTGCTTCAATGAGGTACAGTAGCTATCCTTAAGCTTCAAATCATGCTGAAGCTATTGCAAGGGACTCTCATTCAAAACAGTGAAATTTTAAAATGCTACATGCTCACTGATTTCCACTTTAGTTTTTTTTTAAATCAGTCTATTAACATGATGTACAAAATTAGTTATTCTGAAATGCTGAATACTTTGTTAAAGAACTATGTATGAACTGAATGTACAGTATACTTTTAAATATTTGTTTAGTACGGCAGTTACACTTGAAAGTACTTCTAAAGTACATATTTATATATTAGTTCATGTAAATGAAACCATTCTAGTAAGATTCTAATTAATGGTCTGTTCATGTAAAAATACGTTCCTGAAATGTGAATTATTTTGAAAAAAAAACCCTGTGCATTAATTGTGCATATGGCCTAATTAAGCTGTATAGCTTTTTGTATTGAAAAAAGACTTTGGACCTTGTAAAAGTTTGTTGAAGCTTTTTTTTTACTGAAAATAACTCTATGTGACAAGCTCGGAGAGCAGTCAAAAAGTCATGCATAGGGCATATGTTTACACGCATACAAAACTGTTATTTAGTATTTTCTTTCTGTGCTTTGCCTTTATGACTTTTGTTCTCTTATACATTATAAATATGTTGTTTGTTTTGAGATCAATTTTCAGGCCATATTTTCTTTGGGTGAGTTTCTGTTCTATGTATCCAGGCGTTTTTACAGTATGCTACCTGTACAAACAAAACTGTAATTCCATTGTAGGACAAAAATCCTTCAGCGCAACCTGATCTCATTAATGCAAACAACTGTTTGGTATTTGCTTGCATGGGCAGGTAATACCCCCGTTACAGAGTAAGTCAAGTTTAGAGGGGGAAGGTCAATCTATGGGAACTGAACCACCCATTCCAAAGTCCAGCTAGCTAGAGCAACGTTACAGGACTGAAACTGAGGAGCAGATGGGAACAGAAATATGTTAACTCCAGGACTGGTGTATTTTCTCATTTCTTGTTTGGAGAATAGGAATCCAAATAATTCCAAACCTACTGATTTGCCTTCAAAAATATATGAATTTCATGGGGTTTTCAAACAGTTTTGGATTTTAAGAGTGATTTGGTTGGTAGCATTTTGCAAACCATCTCTCCATTACTTACTAGAAAGGCTATTTCAGAGTGAATGGCAGTAGATAAGTCCAAAGTATGAAAAAGTCCCACTCTATTATCAGCACTGTATGAGAAGCTCCTTCTACAGTTTCATAGAACTTTCTTTGTAAAACAAGACAACAGACAGCAGTCCTGTATTGCCACTATACTGATAGTAGGCATTTGATTATAGTTTAGCAGTTTGTCCCCAGAAATTCGGTGTTTTTTGTCTTATGTTGACCACCTGTGTTGTGTTTTATGCAAGCCCTCCCCAGTCCTTGGTATCTTCAAATGTATTGGGACTACAAGTCCCAGAATTCCTTGCCAGCATATTGCAGTGCAAGCACATTTAGATGTAACTAGGGGAAACTATTTTTTGTTTCCATTTGAAATAAGCTATTAATATTGACTACCAATATTTTTAAATAAATGAACTATATTTATGACTGACTTTTCTTGTTTGTGTTCTGCTTTCATTCTGAATGTTTAATAAATGCTTGATTTTCACGGCAGACATGCCTGAATGACCTGTTTACAGTTGTGACATCATACATGGATTCAAGTGTTTCGGGTCAATTATTTTGTGATTACAAGATGTCATCTTCTCTTGGCTTTATGTTATATTTCTAATATGTAAGAAAGATAAGTGTAGTACATGTAAACAAAAAGCAAAGGTGCAGATAATGATCCCTACAGCACTTTTAACTGAAATATACTTGGACAACATAGTACAAATCTCTAACAAACTCAAAGCAGTAAACAATACATTGGATCAGTACCAAAAGTTATGACCCAAATGAAGATGTAATTCGATAAAGGAGAATGTTTGTAGCTCAAGGTTGAAATGAGGGGTCCTTGGTGCTTTCTGAGTTTGGCTGTTTTCTTGCAGAGCACTGATGATGTTACCTAGCTTGGTTAATGAAACGTCTGCAAGAAAACCACCAGGTTCAGAGAGCACCAAGGACCCCCACATAGACAAAATATTCTGGGCACTGAAATACGCTAAATAAACAATTTAGCCATTCTTTCAAAGAATGAAACTGCATGCTCAGCCCTTCACCCAGCTGGATGGAATATCATTCCAATGGAAGCATTCGTTTTCATCAGAGGTCTTCAAACTTGGCAGCTTTAAGACTTGTGGACTTCAACTCCCAGAATTCTCCAGC